>JASDQU010946375.1:11380-41206 GCA_032191745.1 Picea mariana | reverse complement strand
ACAAAAGCTTTCCAATGGGGAGGTGTGATCAGGGGATCAAATTTTGCTCAAAAATTCAAAGTGCTCGAAATCACTTCAAATCGAACAAGATCGTAGGCCTCATCATTGCGAACCCAACGCAACTTGTTTGGGTTCAAACGGACGTCAGGAGTGAGAGATATCGCATTCTGTTCAAAATGGCAAACATGCAAAAAAGGGATGTTGACTGTACAGTCTGTACGGACGATGATGTGGTAGACCGTACGGATGACGTGGAAGGCCGTACACTGATGTGGCAGATAGTTATTGGGCAGTTGGCATATGACGTGTTTTATTGGTAGCGAATGGGAATGCGACACGTGGTCCAATCGAAGGCCGCCACGTGTCACTTGCTTGTTGGTTAAAACTTTTGCACTCAGCAGGAGTTGACCCCGTGACCTCCGGGGGCAGGGTAAAGCTTTGGGAAAGGCCACCCAATGGACGCGCCCACGCATGTTCCTTGTTATATATGTTCCAAATATTATATTTAACATTGTTATAATGTGCATTTGGGCATGGGTTGGGCTGGGGCTAAGCCCCGACCCATGGTCATGTATTGTATTGTATGCGACCAGCGCTACGGTGGTTACCACCGTAACCATATATTATAACTGTTTGTTATATGTGTGTGGTTTTGCATACCATGTGACCACTATACCAATGCACACAGGTTTGACATACGGTTCCGACGGTTGTTTAAACATTAGCCCTGTTGTGTTGGCGCGCGGTTATATGACTGCCATGTGCCCATGGGCCTTGGTAGTTAGGGCCAGCACGTAAATGGTTCGATAGTTTGGACCGGTTGTGCGGTTGCACCCTGTTCCAAGTTTTTACGCTTTAAATTGCGTGTGGGCTAGGTTGAGCCAGAGGAGGTGCATTTTGTAGATGCAAAGACAGTAAACTTGAAGGGGAGACTTCAAGGAAGCCTATCTTCTTCATTTTTTGGCCAAACGAGGTGCCAAAAAAGCCCAGCTAGGGGTTTTTGGACATTCTGAAGCCATTGGAGCAGTCTATTGGTCTTTTAGAGCATTGTAAAGCACATTTTTGAGCACTTTGAGCAAATAATACAAATGATCCATTGGAAGCTGGACCAGGAGATGTAGCCCAAGAGAGGGGTGAACTCCTTTATCATTTGCTGTGTTATGTGTTTTCTGTTCTTTGATTATGCTGTTGTTTATATGCATCTTGAATGAGTAAATCCTATTAAAGATGTGTTTGCAAAGTTGATCCATTTGCTTTTAACACATAAAATTTAACTTGCAAATATTTTCAAGAATACAAGCCTTCTTCATTTGTAGATCAATATTTAAGTTAGAACAGGCACTACTTTGTTTGAGGATAGGGTTGGGGCTAAGCCCCAGCCCTCGGTCACGACCCTTTCTGCACATAACCTTACGACCACGACCACGACCACATAATTGGGGGTGTATGCGGATAGGGCCCAGCCCTTGGTTCTCGGGCGTCCCCATACAACCAGGAGTCTATCCCAAAAAATGCGGGGAAGTGGCTAAGTGGTTAGCCCTCGGTCCTATACACGCGCCTGAAGACCAGGAGCCAGCCTGGACAGGGGGACTAGCGCGCAACAGGTGGAGCGCCTATCCCTATGGCAGGCTTCCATATGCCCAAGGGCACACGCGAAAAGGGGTTGCGCCCTAATTTGCTATAAAATTGGTTTTTAAACTATATAGTTGATTTTTTTATTATTTTATGCCTGTAATTAATGGATTTTATCCATTATTGGGAGATTTTGAGCCCTATTTGAGCCCAGATTTTGGGAGGAAGTTGGGGATAGATAACCAACTTCAGATCTATAAAAACCAGGCCTGTTTGAGGCCATGGAGGATAGTCAAAGTAGAGTTATGTTGGAGGGAAGCCAAGCCAAAGCCATTTTTATGCAGGGAAGCTATTGAGGAGGAGAGGCTTGAGGGCCATTTCTGAGAGCTCCAGTCATCCGTTTTGTGTGCTGTTTCTTTTGCTGGGTTCTAGAGATCTGGAAGAACATGACCAGATTAGTCTTGTAGCCTAATGACACTACTGCTATGTACTTTTTGAGATTTGAACAGAAATAAAGAAGCCTCCCCCACTGAGACAAAGGCCCGAAGACGTAGGCAATTTTGTGCCGAACTCCATTATCACTTCTCTTGTTATGGTTTGTTGTTCTTATTTCTTCAGTTCAGATCTATATTTTGTATTATGGTTGTGATATATTGTCTCATATTCATCCTCTTTCATTCAGCTTCATAAATGGTTAATTAACACATGTAATTAAAAACTCAACCACAGTCATTAAAACATCTTTTCCGGATCACTTATCATTGTAACAAAGCACTTGTATCCTTGACTCTGATTCTTGTCAAGCAAAGCATTTTGATTCAAATTGCTTAGCTTAAATTTAGTTTCCTACTCCTGCATATATTTTTTTGACATCTCACAAGTCTACGGACAACATATTGATGAATTTAATGTAACAAAATTCTAGCAATATAATTGACTAACAATTTCACTGGAAAACGTTTCACAACTGCCTTATTAAAAAGGTTCTACGATGAAGAAGACGATAACCTATATAACAAATTCATGCATCTTAAACAAAAAGGAAACATAAATGAGTATATACACGAATGGGAAGTTCTGGAAACAAGACAATGTGGATTCAAATATGAGCAATTGATAAAAATGTATATATTGGGTTGAAGGATTACATCCGTAGTGAAATAAAACTATGGAAACCTAAAACTATTGAGGATGTTGGGCATGCAACAAAAGTAATTGAACAAAAATGTAAGTTTAATAGGCCATAATTCATAAGTCTAGAAAAATCAAACAAATATTCAAATGAAAAATAAAATAAATACTCTACAAAGAAGTCTAACAAGTATGTACCACCCCATTTAAGGGAAGATGAAAGCTGACACGAGGACCTAGATAATAAATAGGTAAGAAAATTGATATATTATGGAGATAAATTATTTTCAGGACAACTGCAACAATAAAAAACTATATGCTTGCGAAGCAAAGAAGGAATCAGTCACATCTAGTAGTGACTCAAATGAAGAATGTAAGGAAGAAAACAATGTTCAAAATACAATTTCTGAAGAGGACATGCCCAAGGGATCCCTTGCTACAATAACAGGAATAACACAACCACAAACATTAAAACTAAGGGGGCATGTGAAAATAGAGAATGCCACCATACTTATAGACACAAGGAGCACCCATAATTTCATAGATATAAATGTTGCAAATAGATTAAATCTATTTGTGTACCCAGTCGCATATATAAGAGTGATGGTGGTAGATGACAAAATAATTGATGGAGTTGGGAAGTGTTAGAAGGTCAAGCTATAGATAGAAGACTACAAATTGGAATCTAGGTTCTACACAGTACCCTTGGGAGGAGTAGACATTGTCCTCGAAGTTCAATGGTTACTAACATTGGGGACCTATTCTGCAAATCACCACAAACAATTTATTAAATTTAAATAGGGAGGAAGAAAACATAAATTTTATGGATTCCATCCACCCCCACTCAAATTACATCTTCACGAAAAATTGAGAAACTAATTTGAAAAGGAGCATCGACTTACGTTGCACAATGTCATCAAATGGAGATATTAGCGTCGAAAGTGGACCATTCTCAACACCTAGAGATTGAAGTTTTAATCTAAAAATATGACAAGGTATTCCAAGACTTACCTATGAAGTTGCCACTAGAAAGAAAGATAGAACTTATAATCGATATTAAACTAGACTCAACACCAGTTAATATGAAACCATATCGATATCCTCACCACCATAAAAAGAAGATATAAAGACTAATTCAAGACCTATCAATATGTGGGGTTATTATAATAAGCAGAAGCCCATATGAACCCCAGTAGTATTGGTTCAGAAAAAGGATGGATCTTTCAGACTGTGCATAGACTATCAAGGATTAAACAAAATAACTATCAAAAACAAGTTTCCTATTCCATTCATAGATGAGATGTTGGACAAACTCCATAGAGAAAAATACTTCTCAAAATTATATATGAGGTCAAGGTACTATCATATCTAAGTAAGGTTAGAAGACATGGCAAAGACTGATTTCCGAACTCACGAAGGTCACTATGAATTCAAGGTGATGCCATTCGGGTCACTTTTTCAACCCTACCTAAGGAATTTCATACTAGTCTTTATTGACGATATTCTTATCTATAGTAAGACATGGAAGGAGCATCTCATGCAATTGGAGTTGGTTAAGGACTATGCATAAACTATCAAGGATTAAACAAAATAACTAGCAAAAATATCAAAATGTACTTTTGGTAAGGAAGAAGTTGAATACCTTGGCCATGTCATATCCAAGGAAGGAGTCAAGGTGGATCCCAATAAAATAAAAGCAATCATGGAATGGCCAAAACAAAATAACATATAAAAACTAAGAGGATTTCTAGGATTAATAGGTTATTACCAAAGGTTCATCAAGAACTACACTCATTTGGAAACACCATTATCAAACCTATTAAAGAAACATTATTTCCAATCAGAATAACAAGGCAAAATAATGTTTTGAGACATTGAAAAATGTTATGTCATCCACACCTGTGTTAGGAACCCAAAATTTTATGAAACCCTTTGTGGTGGAATGCGATGCTTCAGGTTTTGGAATAGGCACAATGTTAATGCAAAATGACCATCCGATAGCGTTTGAAAGCCTAAAACTCAACAAAAGGGAAAACATTAAAATCTACATATGATAAAGAGATGCTTGCCATCACACATGTGTTAGCTAAGTGGAGACAATATCTCTTAGGAAGTAAATTATTAATACACATTGATCATAACAATCTTCAATACCTATTATAACAATTTTTTTTTCATTGAACAACAAAAATGGACCGAAAAACTTTCGACCTTTGATATGAAGATATTATAAAAAAGGAAGGGACAATGTAGTTGTTGATGCATTATCATGAAAAGATGACGATGTCATAACATATGCAACAACAATGGTGATTCTTGATTGGTTAGATGAAATCCGAATTGAATATGCCAAAGATCCCGAAACTTATTCAATAATCAACAATTTGGACCAAAACCAAAAATTTGAGGAGAAATGACATCTTATGGTATAAGGACAAAATATATCTAATTCCATCTTCGAATTTTAAAATGAAAATTTTAAAGGAGTCACATAGCTCCCTAGCAATAGGACATGTAGGATTTTTCAAAACCTATTATAATGCATGAAAATAGTTTTATTAGAAGGGGATGGATAAAGATATTCAAAAATTTGTCTCTAAATGTGACACATGTCAAAGAAATAAAAACGCAAATGTTATGACTCCATGGTTACTTCATCCTCTACACATTCCTAACCATAAATGGGAAGATTTTTCAATGGACTTCATAGAAGGGTTGCCCATGTTTGACGGAAAGAATAAGATTTTTGTTGTAGTTGACATATTAACCAACTATGCACATTTCATGGTAGTAAGGAAAATAGACTCTACCCGCCTTGGGAAGGATGGATTCATTAAATATATTCATTCAATAAGAATCCATGAGATCCCCTCCTTTGGTTTGTAGATGTATAATAACTCCCTTTTGTTCCACAAACTATAGTAATAGCACCTTTGGGAATCAGATAGTCTTTAAGTGATAAGGTTCAAGCCCGCTGCGAGAAGCCACAGTCTAGGAAAATAACTACCTCGCTCTAGCTCGGCCTTTTGTTTCGCGTTTTCTCTGCATAAGATTAGGACTGAGATATTTAGTGTTGCAATTCATCACACATTGTTTCCAAGTGAGATATGAGGGTGTCAAAATCTTGGTGTCAAGTAGCCATAGGGATGGGTTTCACAAGAAAAAGGGTTAATGGAGAGTGATCCCCCTGGGCCCTCTCCCTCTCAAACAAGTACTACCCATATTTACTCCCACGATTAATCTCAACGGAGGGTGAGGAGAAAATTCTCACCAATAAGTGGGGTGAGGAGATGTCTCACCAAGTAAGTTAGGTGAGGAAGTAGCTCACTTGAAGAATGAAGGTGAGGAGATTTGGAGGAAACTGTCGATGTTTTTTGCAAAAACATTTATAAATTGCACGATTTTCAAAAGGTCATTTTCAGTGATAGGGATGCAAAATTTAAGCGAAATTTTTGGAGAGATTTTTGCAAATAAACTGGAATATCCCTTAATATGAGTTCAATATACTACCCACAAACAGATGGTCAAACATAAATTGTAAATAAATTCTTAGAAACTTACATCTGTTGTTTTGTAACAAATAAGAAAAATAAGTGGTCCCAATGGTTACATTTAGTCGATTGGTGGTATAATTCTACCTATCACACTTCAGCTAAAATGACTCCTTTCCAAGCCTTATATGGTTATAAACCACCCAAATGGAAAGAGTTTGCATTGATTGACATAAAATTCCAAGCAGTAATGAATTGACTAGATGAAGAGTAGAAAATCATCGAAATATTAAAATAAAAATTAACAACTCGTAATTGAATGAAACAACAAGTATACCAATATAGATTGGACATAGAGTTCAAAAAAGGCGATTGGGTCTTGTAATAATCCAACATTACAAACAATTATCCCTTAAGCAACAAGGAAAAATCAAATTGGCTCCTAAATTTTATGGGCCTTTTCAAATTAACAAAAAAATTAGCGAGGTAGATTATAGATTAAAATTGCCAAACAACTATGAAATTCATAACGTATTTCATGTATCATGTCTCAAGAAGATGTTGGGACAAGCCCAACCAAGTCAAATAGAAATGTTTGAATTCGATGATGAAGAAAGAGTTATCTTAGAGCCAGAAGGTATTCTCGCCACTAAGGAAAGGGTGTTACATTCTAGAACCATTAAAGAATATCTTATCAAATGGAAAAACCTTCCAAACGAATATTCATCCGATCCAGGTGGATATTGGTGGCCACCCACCTATTCCAACTGGCTCCTTTTGACAGTTTTAGTTCAACACATTCCTCTGTAATTCTTTGTAATTGTGGGTTCTACACTTTCGGGGCTGTTTGAAGCCCTACACAACTGTGAGGTGGATATTGGTGGCCGCCCACCTAATCCAACTGGCTTATTTTGGAAATTTCCATGTCAGTACATCTTTCTTTATTTCCAGGGCCATTTTGGGGCCCTAAACAATGTTTTTTTGGCTTGCCATAGTCAAACTGTAGATAGAGTCAGATTTTTATGGCATAATGTGTACTTCTTGAAAAAACCTTTCCAATGGGCTATCACGCACCTAAAATGAAGGTCGTATTCAAAATTTACTACCATAGGAAGTTGAGGTACCAACCTGCCCATTAGGGCCCACATAAAGTTTGGCGTTTCATCTCCTAGGGTCAGGTTTTTGAATGTTTAGGGTTTTGGAATTCATGAGTGATGTTAAAAAGGCCTCTGGAGCCTCATTGTAATCATTCTACTCAGACAGATGCGCATAGTGGCCACATCTCTTCTCAGAGATAGCTATCACCATTCAAGCAAGTTGTTTTCAGTGCTTCCGTTTTACAGTTTCAACCTATTTTCTTTATTCAATAGAAGTTATTGTTCACTGGATATATGTTGTTGTTCTCCATATCTCTGTGTTATTTTATTCAGTTTGTTATTTATTTCATTCTGCTAATAAATCCAGATCAGTGGTATCAAATCGGTCTGCTCTTCATTTATTTTTCTTCGTGCATGTCCCTGACAAGATTTGGGTATAAGAAGTTGGGACTCGAACCAATTGAGCCTTTGCAAGATCGATTGTATCGAGCCCAAAAACAACTCATGGGGGATGAGAAGAAAGATGATGGAGCAAGAGATCTTTTTAAACTATTGCTTGAGGAATCCCTTACACGAAAAAGGAACAAAATGATGGACAACTTTACACATATCCTTCGGGGACTGCCCACAGGAAACACATCTTCATCAAGCAGCCATGCAACCCCCTTCAAGGTACAAGTAAATTTTGATATTCCATTATTTGAAGGACTAATAGATGCAAATGTTGTGGATAAATGGCTAAATCTAATCGAAGGGTATTTTTTGGTCCACAATTTTTTCGATAGGGAAATTATTACTTTTGCACTCCTCAAGGTCGTCCCCCATGTTAAGGACTCATGGGATACTTAGTCTGAGAAAAGGACTATAAAGGAATCTGTAATATTTGTGGTCACCCCTACATGGGATTCCTTCAGGGATGCCATTAAAGAACGATACTACCCTGTTGGAAGCTACGAGGACCAATACACAAGATGAACCACCTTGCGTCAGGAAAGGGACCAGACAGTACTAGATTTCACCAACATTTTTCATACCCTACTCATCAAATTGGGTATCAAAGACTCTGAACGACATTTAGTACTCAAATTCCACGATTGTCTGCATAGATACATTCAAACAAAAATGGAATTTTTGGACATCACATCATTGGGTATGACTTATAGATATGCTGTCAAGATTGAGCAGAAATTTAAGCAGAAGAGACGAAAGTTTGGATCTGCAAACTCCTCACAGTCGAAGCAAGGCAAAGGCAGCCCCAACCCACAAAACAAGGGACATAGCAAAGATGGCCACTCTCAGGACAACCATTCCAAGATGCAACATAAGAAGGGTAAAGAGAAGTCGAAGAAGGACACGAGAAAGTGGTGTGAATACCATAAAATCCCTTGGCACAACACCGAAGAATGTCGCTCCAAGCAGTCACTGGTGGCCGAGCTGAAATATTTCGAGTCAGAGGCAGATTCTGACTCCGAATCAAATCCAAAAGAAGGGAAGTGGATTATTGATGTCAAACCCAACGCCACTATCACTACCACCAAATTCCAACCAAGCAAACTAGAATAACCAGAGGAAGGGGAACACCTATTTCACTCACAGATGTGGGTAAAGGGGGCTCCACTTCTTTTCATTGTCTATAGCGGAAATAAGAAGAACCTGATCTCAGTAGAGGTTGTCAAGCAGTTGGACCTGCTGATGACACCACACCTACAATCCTACAACATTGGCTGGCTTCTCCAAGGAAGATATCTCTGCATCAGCCAACATTGTCTTCTTCCCTACGACATCAATCCCTTCAAAGATGAGGTATTGTGTGATATTTCTCCCCTTGAAGTTTGTGATGTTCTTTTAGGGAAACCATATTTGTGGAAGCGACATGTTGTGTATGATTCTAAACCCCACAATGTTATTATTACTTTGGATATAAAATTGTACATGATACCAGAGGTAGCACCACCTATCGCTATTTCTTTAATCTATGCTAAGCAATGCAGTAAGGTCATTTCAAAAACCGAGAAGTTCGTCTTCTTTCTGATCCGTGCTTACAATAAGGAGAAGGTCGTCGCCACATCTGTGACCTTTACACATAGCCTCTCTTTGCAGTAGAAGAAAGTGGACGAAATTGTGGAAGAGTACATAGACATCTTCTCCCCACCCACCAAAGTATCGATGCATTGCCAAATCAAGCATCCAATTGATCTAACCCCCGATGCACCTCTGCCTACTGGACCAGTTTATCATCGCTTGCTGATGGAAAATAACAAAATCAAGCATCATATCTAAGAGTTGCTTCAAAAGGGGCACATCAGACCCAACAACTCCCCTTGTGGAAGCTTGATTGTACTGGTGGAGAATAAAGACAAGACCCAACAACTCTGTATTGATTACAAAGCATTAAACAAAATCACAGTCAGGAATCGGTACCCAATTCCCCGAATTGATGACCTTCTTGACCAATTCAAGGGAGCCAAGTTCTTCAGCAAGATTGACCTAAAGTCTGGCTACCACCAGGTTCCCATCAAAGCGAATGATGTATGGAAGACAACTTTCAAATCTGAAGAAGATATCTTCGAATGGCTAGTCATGCCCTTTGGCCTAACAAATGCACCAACAAATTTCATGAGGTTGATGAATGATGTATTGAGACCCTTCACCAACTCTTTTGTGGTGGTATATCTATATGAAATCCTCATATTCAACAGAACTTGGGAGGATCATGTTGACCGCCTATTCAACTAGGAGGTCAACTCCATGTGCCATGAAGATATGCATCAACAGAGGCAAACATGTCGAAGACTATTTGGTTCTACGGGGCATTTTTTTTGCCTCCAACACATATTTTTGTAATTGAAATTTCCTCACCCTTGCGTGGGTTAATAATGTAATAGGTCTGCATGGATCATAATTAGGTCAGTTACCTTGGTATTTCTTCATTAGGAGAGTTCCTTTCACTGAGTGTTTTTTATCCTCAGGTTATTAATTTGGCTTTTCAGCCTTATTAATTTCCCTTGAGTTTTTCACTCCCACCATGCAATAATTCATCCAAAGTGGTGAAGGGCGTTCTAATGGAATTATCCTCTGGTAACTAGTGTTTAGGAATGATGTAAATGACCATGTATGACATATTATAAAGTTTCACGGAATTTCGTCAAGTCTAGATAGGTTTTTTTTAATTAATTAAAATTGCCTAAGGTTGGGTAATTTAATTAATTATTTTTAATTATTTTTGAGAAAATATTGTAAAAAATAGGTCCTTGGGATTTTGCTAGGGGTATTTGTGCTCAAAAGAAATGGAATGAGACCCCCTACACCCTTGGACCAAGTTTCAACTCAGTCGGACAACTTTTTCTAGGTGTTTGTCCACCAGGAGTCTCACTCAGTCAAAACAACAATTTTAATTGCTAAGTCATGACATAGGAAAAATGTCATTTTTGTAATTTTGAGCTAATGGGGTAAATTAAATATGAATAAAGGTGACAGATATGATTCCTAACCTACCCAACCTTTACCCAACCTTTACACCCCCCCCTCACTCTCAACTCACTTGAACCCTTACGCCTCCCTAGGGGATTTGCGCCCCCCCTCTTGTGGAAACCTTCCAAAATGATTTTTGATGAGTTGTGGGCCCCTCTCTCAAGAGGTGCGCCATTCCTAGCCTTCCACCTCATCACTTTACCATGCTCCACTCCCACTCACCCTTTCCAACTCATCAATCCTCACCCAAACCCTAAGTGGTGCGCCCCCCTCCTTGAGATCCTCAATATTGCTTGGGTTTGACACATGGCAATAATCCAAGAGGGGTCACTTTGCCTCTAGATTATAAATAGAACCCCTCCCTCACTCATTTCTTCACCATATCTTGAGCTAGTGTTATGCTACTGAATTTTCACCTCATCTCTCTCTCTCTCTTGTTCATTTTGCTTCCTTTCCATTTTTCTCTTGAGAGTGTTGGAGCAACATGTTGCTGCAAGACTCTCCTCTTGAGTAATAGAAAGGCTCTGGAGGATTTGAAGAAGCAAAGAGTATTCTTGTTACTTCTTGCAACTATTGAGGTGATCTTGTTCTAGTTTTCTCTCTTGTGCATGCTTTAAGTTTATAGATCTAGAGTAGAAACTCCAAGCAAAGTATTTTGCTTGGATAGATTTGTGGTAGTATTATCATAGATCTAGTGAAGTGTTTATTTGGGTATTGCAAAGTATTTTGTTTTACCATATAGATCTACTCACATTCTATCTATTCTTGTACCTCACATTGTGTTTCAAGATTGCAGGTTTACCTCTAGGGTTTTGTTGGGATAGCCTCAAGGAAGAGTCTACTCTCAAAGCCTACCTAAACTCCATTGTTTTTCAGATTTGATTTTTCTGCTCATTCATTCCATATTTCAGTTTTCTAACAATCATAGATAGGTCACTTTAAATCAACTTTTATTTGGATATTTGGATGTGAAAATTTTATGCTTAAAAACAAAAAAAATTCTTGACTTTTGTGTGTTGTGCAACATTTCCGGCAAGCAATAACTCACTGGTTTTTGCAGGTGCTTACCAGGTCTAAGGGTTATGCTACCCACTTTTGGTCACACAACACCTCAAAGGCTCCTCCTTTGATTGGGTAATGAAACTCACCTTTCTCCTACCTTTTTCTAGCATTGTAGCAAGCCCCCGAGAAGTTCCCTTGAGGCTTGCATTCTTGTATCTAGTTTCATTCGTTGTAAAGTTATTTTTGCCTACACCTTGGGTGAGATATTGGCACGACCAACCCCCCAAAACCGTGAGGCTAGGGTGTAGTTTTACTTTTTCAACATTCTTTCATTCTTTTGCCCCACTTGTCATTAGGACAAGGTTGTGTGGCTAGGATTGCTTTAGTGATAGTTTAGCTTTTAGATTCCAACCCCCTTTGGCACAAAAAAGGAAGGCTTGCCTCCACCTTGTGCCATTGTGAGTGGTTTGTTGTTTTTGCTTTCCATTTCAAGTATTATTTTTGTGGTTGCCTACACCTTGGATGAGTAGTTGGAAAAGCTAACCCCTGATATAGTATGGCTAGTTTAGTTGTGTGCTTTTGATTTGCTTATGCTAATTTCTTAAAATCATCTAGAAGTAGATCTCACACAACTAGATCTTAGCCTAAGCCCATGGAGGCATAGATTTACTCATATGCTTGAAGTATTTTATCTTGCAATTTTTACTTTCATAGCACATATCTTAATGCGATACACACATGGGTAAATGATGATGTTTTAAGGCAAATCCTTTTTATATGCACGTTCTTGTCCTTTTAAGCACTCTTTTCTTTTAATCTTGCGAACACTTATGGATATGTGAATGGTGTAGAAGTAATTTTTTCATTTCAACAAATCATTATATGTTCTATATATGTTTACATGCTTCAATATCATGTTTTAGAACACAACTTATGATGGTTTAAAAGTTTCGGTTTTGGCATTATTTCACTGTTTTTAGCCAAATAGAAGTCACCTAAACACTCTTAAACACTTAAAAATACTTAGTCCACGGGCCTAATAACTTACTAGACTTAATAGGACACCTTAATTTACCATCTTCGCCATCTAAAACGGGGTTTGAGGAAGGCAATGAAAGGTGTTAGGCCAAGGACGATCTCACGAAGCGCAACGTCCCTTCCGGGAGTATTTAGATCTTTAGAGTTGACCTGTGAAGCTAGGGTAGGCCTCGTTGCCTCACTTCTTGAGTATCCAACAACCATTTGGTAATTGGGGGAGGAGAATTTTAAGTTGACACTTAGCTATGAGTAATTCAAAACTTAACAATCTTTAAGTAACTCATTAATTCACTAAGCATTTGGACATCATTTTCTTTATTGGTATATCTAATGTTTGTTATCTAAGCAACACTTGCAAGCACTCCTCACTTTTAATTTTACATGCAAGTCTATTTCTTTTGCTTTGTGGATTAATCACCTAAGTGTCATATTATGTATTCTGGAGCACTTATTCTTTAAAGCATATCTCATTTGTTAGTGTTTTTTATGGTGTGATCCCTCAAGAGGTTGCGCATCCCCTTTGGAGGCAATTTCTTGTTGGGTCTTGAGTGTTGTGGTTACCATCGATAAGCAATCCAATAGAGTAAGTGCTATTGGGGCATGCTTGGCTTGATGTGTTGATAATCTTTATGCTTTGAATATCTTTAATTTTCTGCACATACAAGCACATGGTTAATAAGTCTTTTGTATCTTTTGTCTCTTGCAACTCTTAGACTTTCATGTTGTAATTTTGTATCATGTTGTATATCTCTTGTTCATAATTGTTGTGACATCTATCATTTAGTTTTTCAATTGTAAGTAGTTGTATCTAACATTGTTGTGGAATAGTTGTACTTCTTTGTAATCTTTTTGTAATCATTGTAATCTAAACCCCTCAAACATTAGTTGACCCCTTTGCCCAATCTTAGACACTAGTCTTAGTTGTCCTAGGAAAAGGCTTGCTTGTCATAAGTAAATCATTACATATTGCATTTTTGCCTTTGCATCATAGGTTAGTCTTCCCCCCCAACCTTGTAACTAACTAAAACCAACTCCTAGAACATAACGTAAATCACATCTAGTAACTAGGGTCTACCCCCCTTGGCTTCCCTAGGAGTAAGCCTAGACGAAAGAGGTTAAAGTCAAAGTGACAATGTGGGCTGTGAACCTAGACATTGTGCCTCCAAGGACACACTAAGTGATTTGGACTTTGCTCATGTTTGCAAGTGTGTATAAGGATGACAACAAAGCACATGCAACATATTGAACAGGTTTTGAGTACTTTGCGACAACACAAGCTATATGCCAACTTGGAAAAATGTTCCTTTAACATGAACAGGGTCCAATAATTGGGCTACATTGTTGATGAACATGGGGTACATGTGGATCCAGCTAAGATCCAAGTCATCCGTGACTGGCCAGCCCTGACCACACTAACTGAGCTTCAGAGCTTCTTGGGACTTGCCAACTTCTATCGACAGTTTGTGTTGGGGTTCTCCCATATTGCATGGGCCCTCATCCAAGTGACTAAGGGTGGTGGCAAGGAAAATTTCACATGGGGGAAGGCACACCAACGAGCATTTGATGATCTCAAGCATCGCTTGTGCTCATCTCCAATACTCTCCTTACCCAATCTGCAACAACCGTTCGAGATTGAGATTGATGCATCTGACTATGCTATAGGCACATTTATAACTCAACACGGTCATCCAGTAGCATACCATAGTGAGACACTCTCAGATACTGTCTGAAAATACCCCACCTATGACAAGGAAATGTATCCCATTGTACAAGCTTGTCGTCAATGGAAAAATTACATTGTGGAAAAGGAGACAATCATCCACACTGATCACAAGCCTCTGCAGTTCATATAGACACAGGGGAAGTTGCATAATGATTGCCATGAGAAGTGGTCCTCATACCCGCAACAACTCCATCACAACATCAAGTATAAGACATGGAGCACAAATCATGTAGCTGACTATCTCAATCGACCTCCTGTGGCTACACTCACCACCGTGCTCCAATCCTCTGGGCATGAGGCATCTGAGTGGCACCAACTTTAACAACAAGATCCTGACTTCGCCACCACCTATCAACTCTTGAGTACAGGCACGAATGTCACCAATTTTCACATTCAGGATAGACTGTTACGCCATCTGGGCCACCTCTATGTTCCTGCAAGAAAGCGTGCAAAGCTAATTTGGGAGGCTCACTACATTTGGATAACAAGACATTTTGGCATGGAGAAAAAGATGGCCATTCTACAGAAATATCTTTTTTGGCCAAAAATTCAACATGATGTTAGCAAGTATATCAAATTTGGCACTTCCTGTGCCATTGCCAAGCCATCCATCAAGAAGCAAGGCTTATACACCCCTCTTCCTACTCCCGAGAGGCCTTGGGAATCCATCTCGATGGATTACATGTATGGCCTTCCATCCACCAAGCAAGGAAATGATTGGATATTTGTGGTGGTTGATCGGTTTTCAAAGATTACCATTCTCACAGCCTGCAAGAAGAGCATCACAATGGAAGATACTGTCAAGATATTCTTCGAACAAGTGTGGGTACATTTTGGGATTCCATAGACCATCATCTCCGATCTGGACAAAAGGTTCCTCATCACATTTTGGTCGAGTCTCTAGTCAATGTTGGAAACCAAGCTCACTAAATCCACTACCTTCCACCCTCAAGCCGATGGTCAGACATAGGTTTTCAATCAGATGATTGTGCAGATCTTGTGCATGTATAACTCTGAGCATCCACGTACATGGGATGAGAGTCTTCCCTATGTTCAACATAGCTACAACAGGGCTCTCCATAGCTCCACCAACCATAGCCAATTTTAGGTGGGGCTAGGATTCCAACCCTTGGGTCCCATTGATGTTGCACTACCTCTTTCAACCACATAGACATAATCTTCCCATGTTCAGTATGAGGCCGACAAACCCACCAGATTCATTGAGCGGATTCAACACATACGCTAACAAGTCCATGAGATTTTGCAGAAAGCCAATGCTAAGTACAAGCAACACCATGATCAACACCGGGTACCGCACAAGTTTTAGGTGGGAGACAAGGTTGGGTTACATTTGCAAAAATAACACCTTATAGGGCCCCATCAGAAGCTCCGTCCACTTTTCTATGGGCCTTACACTATCGACAAGGCTATGGGAGACAATGATTTTGAGCTCAATGCTCCCCCCTTCCTTGGATTTCACCTAGTGTTCAATGTGGACCTCCTCTGACCATATTTTCCACCATTATTAGACACCTCAGAGACCGTAGAACAATTGACACCAACAAAGCTCAAACTTGACTGCATGGAACATGTATCCACTGATCAGATAGTGGACACATAGGTTAAGGGCACTCGCCAACAGAGGATCCAACTTTATCGGGTTGTCAAGGTAGGGTAGCTCCCGCACCAAGGAAAATGGCTCACCCAAGGCCAAATTCAGTAGAAGTTTCCTCACCAGATGGGGGTACTTAATGCAATGGAGACCATTTCTTCCTAAGGGGGGAGGACTGATCCATGTGGATATTGGTGGCCACCCACCTATTCCAACTGGCTCCTTTTGATAGTTTTAGTTCAACATGTTCTTTTGTAATTCTTTGTAATTGTGGGTTCTACACTTTCAGGGTTGTCTGAAGCCCTACACAACTGCCAGGTGGATATTGATGGTTGCCCACCTAATCCAACTGGTTTATTTTGGAAGTTTTTATGTCAGTACATCTTTCTGTATTTGTAGGCCCGTTTTGGGGCCCTAAACAATGTTTTTTTAGCTTTCCATAGTCAAACTGTAGACAGAGTCAAAGTTTGACGAAATAATGTGTAGTTCTCGAAAAGACCTTTCCAGCAGGCCATCACGCTCCTAAAACGAAGGTCATATGCAAAAGTTACGACCTCGAGAAGTTGATGTACCAACTTACCCATCGAGGCCCACATAACTTTTGGCGTTTCATCTCTTAGGGTTAGGTTTTTGGATGTCTAGGGTTTTGACATTCATGAGTAATGTTAAAAAGGCACCTGGAGCCTCATTGTAATCATTTTACTTAGACGGATGCATGTAGTGGCCACATCTCTTCTCAGAGATAGCTACCACCATTCGAGCAAGTTGTTTTCAGTTCTGCAGTTTTACAGTTTCAACCTATTTTATTTATTCAATAGAAGTTATTGTTCATTGGATATCTGTTGTTGTTTTCCATATCTTTGTGTTATTGTATTAAGTCTGTTGTTTATTTTGTTCCACTCATAAATCTGGATCATCACAATGGGAAACAATTTTTTTTTGATGAAAATACCCCTCATTACCCTTGCTTTGAGGTCACAACAATTTTAAGGGAATGACAATGTTACAAACATAAAAAATATAATCAACAAATAATAATCAAACAATTATTAATTGATAATTAATCTACATTTAATGAAGAGTCATAGATCACAGTTGCTCACTTTTGTGACTAGTCAATGCCTATAAGGTATACTACCATGAGAACAATGTAATCATCTAATTCATATTATCAATTTATCTATATTTATATCTATAGAAAATATCTTTCTACAATTAATGAACATACAATTAATGAACATAGTTGTTTTACATTAAGCAAAGAAAAACTTATAATAAAATATAAACTGAACCAAGGCAGAAATATAATCTACACTAATCCACACATACAAATCCACATGTACAAGGCAAGTTTTATCAACCAATACTAATCCAAGTACTTTCACTACCACGTATGCCCCTACAAAATCTCAAAAAATTAAAATGTAATGCCCGTACAAAATCCCCAAAAATCATAAATGTAGACACTTTGGACAACCTTCTCTTACTAAAAAAAATAGAACCTTACACTCCCTCTTATAACAAGATATTACACTCTTATAACAAGATCTTACATGCATCTTAATTCTCCAAAATTTGTTTACTAAAATGAGTATTCATAACTATAAAAAATGATTTAGTTAGTCTCATACAAGTATAATACCATTAGTTTTTCTTTAATAGGTGTCAATCTTTTAGATCAATTTCTATCAAGGTAATGGAATAAGTTTTAGTGTGAACCATGTGTTTTTACAAGTATTTCCAAACTTTCAAGACTCGGGGAAGTAAGAATCTATTGTATTTCAAACATTGTCTTGAACTTAAAAATAAAATGAATTAGATGAATTGGCATGAGCGGGGTTCATGCTCCATCGCTCCTTCCCTATTCCATATCTATATTCTTAAAGAGTGTGAGCAAGGAAAGTGCCTTGACCATTAATAATTACATGTTGTAAGTGGTATTCCATATCTATATTCTTAAAGAGTGTGAGCAAGGAAAGTGCCTAGACCATTAATAATTCCATGTTGTAAGTGGTATGCATCTGATTAGTAATGCCCCGTTTCATTTGACTATTTAGATGAAAGATTTGTTTTTTGAGAGTGTTTACTCATAAACGATTTGGTTAATTAATACTTGATAAACGTTAGATTTATTGGGAAAATTTTAAAATGTCAAATGTGAAAATGATTAATTATGCATTATATCTTGTTGAATAGAATTTATGGATGATCATGATTATATAGATGTTAGTAATGACTTCTTGAGAGTATATGAAGCTCAATGACTAGTTGATGCAGGTATCATCAACAAGAACCTGGGACTCTAGACTAAGTCAGGGAGTAAATGAATTGATGAAATTTTGAATAAATAACTTATGTTGATTATGGACATGTTGATAAAAACTTGTTTAATGGATGCAGGCACATGAATAATGCTTGCCGATCCGACTCACAAAAGGAGTAGCGAGGCTATACAGAACTAGATCAACCGAAAAGGGAGGGGTGGAACAACGTCCCTGTCTCCACTCACTAGCACTCTCGCCGTGGTCGGAGTTGAAGAGTGAGGGACACTCTTGCTCAGATGGTTGCACGATGTCGCGAGGGTAGACTGGGTCTTAGTCACTTGCGAGGTATACTGAGGGGCGCGCAATAAGGCAGAGGCCTTATTTCTCAACATCCATAAGTCTCAAAATAAGGGCAATTATAGGAGCAATAGGATCTCCGCCAGTTTTTCCATATTCTCAACACTCAAAGTTAAAAGCGCTTGAAGTTCATGATGCATGGAACCATTGGAGTACATCAGTACATCTCAAAGGGCATGGCGTTCGTGGCACCCTTGGCTTTTGTTTCAAATTAAATTTCTAGTATAAAGTGAAACAAACAAGTAACTTAAGGGTAAGGTGATAAAGTAAAATATAGAGTCCTGCTAGAAAACTTGAAAATCAAATTTAGTTGAAGGGTTTGATGTTTAGGGAACAATAAATTTATCTTAAGAAATTTTGGGTAAATAGAATATAGAATGCAAGCAAAAATATAAATTATTAAAGAAAAACAAACAACTAGGAAGGAAACTAAAATACATGCATGATATTAAATAAATGAATAAATAAATAACAATTATTAAATATATGAGAAACAATTGGTTTGAAGGGAAACATTTAAGAGAAAATGTAAAGACAAGAAAAGCATGGAAACATCTAAGGGAAAATCTAAAAAACAAAAAAAAACATGGAAACATCTAAGAGAAAATCTAAAGACAAGAAAAAATGAGAAACATCTAGGACAAAAACTAGAAGTCCAGAAAAGCTAGGGTATTTTGAGTAAAAATTGAGAAACATCCAGGAGTAAATTTAGGAAAGTAGGAAATTGGATAAGGGAAATAATTTAATTTATTTTTTTAATTGATAAATTCAGGAGTACTTGAAAAGAGTTATAAAATAAAGGTTTTTGGTCAAGAGAGGGATCGCATTCTACCCTAATATTGGACAACCATCCTAATGAATTTGGACTTGAACGTTTCTCTTTTGAGTGGACCATGAAGTGGTCAAGAGGTGGGATTCTATCACTTGTGAATGGACACTTCATAACTAATTCTATGACTGGTTTTGTATAGCCCTTCTATGACTCAAGGGTATAGGGGAAGAAAAGTACCCGCTGCGTTGACAGAGAGGCATCCAATGAATCCTCCAATTGATTGACATGCTCGACAACAACGACACAATATTCGACGTATTGCGGTACAAGAAGTTACCACAAGCGGTGCAATGAAATTGCTATTCAAGCACATCCGGTTAAGGTACATGTTAATTTATGCAAAATTTTCAATTATTATTGTTAATTTATTGTTAAGATGATATACGAAGTTCTTGTTAAAATTTTTGAATCAGTTATACGGATTATAAGATGTAAAAGATAATCCAATGCTCTTAATTAAGTCTTGTAGGATTATATTCGGAGAGTTACTTAATTCCAAGTAAGGTATATTTACTGGCTTGAACGTTTCAGACTGTGTGGAAAATTTTGTATATCAAAAGTCTGAATTTTAAGAAATTATATAAATCTCCAGTTACTGTACAACATAAATGAGTGGAAAGGAATTGACAATCCTAATCTTAGATTCAACTTTGCCAATTTAGAAAATAATCCTTTAAATATTTTATTCATGACCAGATACCGTGTACCTGGAATAAATTCTGCATAATTTACCTCCATTGGACAACAATCTAACAATATAATAATTCCTAAATCACCGAACATGTGTGATAATTGAAATAAATCTTTAAAATTAATTTAGATTATATGTGCTTTACAACGGTGAGAGGAAAATTGGTTCTATGCACTCATTGTTATTATCATATGCACATTAATTGAAGTAATTCCATTAACTTTAATATTAAATTGTGGTGGAATAAGTGGTATATCCAAACATATAAATTCTGACTTCAATGATTATAATCCCTGTTGTTTGTTTTTTTTCAAAGGAAAAAATACTTATATTAGAGAATATAACTATTTTGTTACATGACTTTCAGAAGTACATATCTCTCGAAACATTTTATGCTGGCACACAGTCTAAACATTACAACATATCATCAGTCCTACAGAGCTAGAAAGCTCTATAAATATAGTCACCAAAAAAAATATTACATCTTCTTTGAAACAGTTCCAAAATAACAATATCGTTTTCCAATCATCTGGATGATTAATCGATGTCTATTCTGTCAAAAAGATATGCATGTCCTTCAATTCTCGCTGCACAATGTAATCCATATTCCTCGAGAGCTAAAGTTGCTTTTGAAAGTTGATCAGCTTCCATATTGAAACTTTTGTATATATGTTGAATTTTAAGCTGTGTAAATTTCCTGCTAAGATCTCTTATCTTTTTCATCCATGGCTGCAAATAGACCACCTGAAGATGATTTGCATTAGTAAACCAATCAATAATCACTTTTGAATCACCTACCAATTGCAAACTTGTTACCTTTTTTATAATGAGCAAAACATAATATACACCACAATGCTAGTAGTTCAGCTTTGATATTAGTGCCACTGCCACAGTTCATTTTGATTCTAAAAGTACCGAACACTTGACATTTTAATACAACTCCTGCTCCACATGTCTCACCCCTTGCTTGTGAAGCACCATAAAAAAAAACCATAGTCAGATCCCAAATAAGTAAAGGTGGTCTATCAATCCTCTTATCCTTAGTCACATGTCCTATTCTTGTTTCTCCCAGATCTTGTAGAATACTAGTACAAACTCTGTCCCTATTCAGGGGTCTATCTTCAAAAATAGCAAGATTTCTATGTTTCCAGATCTCCCAACAGATAAGACATGGAATTTCTAGTTTTTCTCCCTTCATTCTTTTCCAATTAAGTAAACAATCACTAAGATGTCCTCCTTCCCATATGCCATCCCATTTTAATTCCTTAAGCATTAAATACCATGTATCTTTAGTAAAGGTACAAACTACAAATAAGTGATATACAGTCTCCTCACAGTTCCCACAGAGAATACATCTGCTAGGGCCATGATATCCTCTTTTTACCAAGTTTTCCCAAGTGAGAATTCTTTGTTCTAACAATAGCTACATAAAAAGTTTAACTTTTAATGGAAACTGCCATTTCCAGAGATCATTATACCAAAAAACAGGTTCAGTCTCTACAATCTCCAGCATTTAAACTTCATAGGCTTTCTTTGCACTTACTTGGCCACTTTTGGTACCCCAACACCACATTAATAAGTCTTTGTCTTTGTTTAGTTCAATACCCAAACTAACTAAACCTTTCACATAGTTATTCCATTCATATTTTAAGTCTCCTTCCAATCCTAAAACCTCTACCTTTATCCACCCTGTTTGTCTAGAATTTTCCAAATCCACAGTTCTTACTTGTGCCAGAAATTCAAATCCTAGGTCCTTAAGTTTTAAAATAAGATTCCTTGAGAGTTGATAAAAATTATGGGACCCAACCATGGGATCAGAACCAATTTTGACATCCCTTCCATCACCCGGCTTCTAGACCAGCCACTCATTTAAGATATTTAAAGACGATGTGAGAGCCCTCCAAATATTAGAGCCACCTGTCCACTTTTTGCTTCCTTGCCTAAGCCATGTAGCCATAGACTTCTTCCAGAGATATTTGTTAACAATTACCTCATGCCAAAGCCCAGGTACCATGAGGCACCTCCACAATTTTTTTGCAGCAAGTGATTTTCCAAAAGTGTAGATATTTTCTATACCCCACCCCTTAGCTTTTTAGGTTTAGCTATCTTATCCCAACTTATCAAATGCATGCCTTCTTTTTCCTTTTTTCCAGTCCACATAAAACTGAACATTCTCCTTCTAATAATATTGAGTATACTTTTTGGAATATTGGCCAAAGAGCCAATAAACATGTATACTTTCAAGTACAACTTTCACCAGTGTCACCCTTCCCCCTAAGCTTAACTATCTTAGGCTCCAATTAGCAATCCTTTTCTCAAACTTTCTCACCAACCAATACCAATTAGCCTTATTATAACAGTTGGGTTTAAGAAAACAACCAAGATAATTAAACCCTTCATCTACAGATTTAACATCGTAAGGCAAAAACTCCTTCAATAAAACTATATCTTCTACTGACCAATGAGCTTCAAGAAACATTGATTTTTGTGGACTAAAAGCCATACCGGTGGCTTTACCGAACAGTTCTAGCAGGTCCTTATATAAAATCCACTCAACAAGCATGCCATTTCCAAACAGAATAATATCATCAACAAACATCAAGTGAGTAATATATAACCCTCTAGCCACCATAATACCTTCTAAGTTCTTATCTCTAACCTGCTCCTTTATAGCTCTGCTTAAGCCTTCCACAACAAGAAGAAAGATTAAAGGGGATAATCGACACCCTTGTCTTAGTCCCCTTGAACTTTTAAAGAAGTCTGTAGGCTTGCCATTAATTAATACAACAAAGTTTGTAGAGGTTATGCACTCCATGATCCAATCAGTTGCTTCTAAGCTCATTCCCACCTGTAACAACACCAATCTTAGGAAACCCCAGTCAACTCTGTCATATGCCTTTATCATATCTAGTTCAAGTACCATAGCTTTGATTTTTTTAAACTTAATACTATGTAAAGCTTCCTGAACAATATCAATAGCATCAGTGATTTGCCTACCCTCTAGAAAGATAAATTGTTCCTTTGATATACCAAAGGACAATGAAATTTTAATTCTGTTGGCAATAATTTTAGTAATGATTTTATACAACAGGTTGCAAAGAGCTATGGGCCTATAATCCCCAAAATTTCCTGGATTCTCACTCTTTGGCATCAGAGCTAGAAAATTTTCATTCAAAGCACCATAAACCCTACCTTTTTTTCTTGATTCTTCAAGCATCTCCACTAATTCATCACCCATACTGTAAAAAAAAAGCCAGAAAAAACTCTACTGACCAACCATCTGGCCCGGGGATTTTTGAAGCTTTAAAACCTTTGAGGATTGATAATATTTCTGTTGTAGTTACAGGTTAGGTTAGTCTTTTACTAACTTCTTCTGTGAACATCCTAGGATAATTCCTTAATATGGCAAGTTGGTCAGTAATGGCAAGGTTAGGGTGGGCCAAGAAAATATTCTGGAAGAATCCAACTACTTCCTTTTGTAGATCTTCATTGCTAGTTATCACTGTACCATCCTCCTTGGACAACTCCCAAATAGTGTTGATCCGTTTCCTATAGTTCGCATAGGCATAGAAAAATTTAGTATTTCTATCACCTGATGCTAGCCAGTTCAGAGGACTCTTCTATCTCCAGGTTTCCTCTTCTTGTCTCAAAAGTACCAATTTTCTTTTCTCTTTTGCCGCAATCAACTCTTTTTCTATCCCATTCTCAAATCCACTAGGATGATTTGAGTAACTTATATCTAATTCTACCTCCAACTTAACCAATTCCTCCTTTGCTTTTAGCTTTTTCTTTTTTTCCCAATTAATCATCAAAGTCTTGAGTAACTTTAGTTTCTTTACCATTGAATCCATAGGATTTAAGGTCTATGATCCCGACAGTCCTGCCCAGTTGGACCTGACTAAGTTTACAAATTTTGTCTCATCCAGCCAAATAGAATTAAACTTGAAGGGGAAGCTGACCTCTCTAATATATTTTTCCAAGTGTAGAATAACTAACATATGATCAGAAATCTTTTGATTACACACTACATATCTGTATCTATAACCTGTAGTTGCAAGGTCCTAAGAAATCAGAAACCAGTCCAACCTCTTGGCAATATACTCCTATCCTCTTCTACCATTGTTCCAAGTAGGCTGCAATTTTAAGGTTTCAATATCCACTAGCCCCTCCTCTTGCAGCAACTTGCTAAAGTATAGCTATAAATGATCTACTCTAGTATGTTCACCCCACACTTCTCTGAATGAGGTATTAAAGTTTAGGTCACCCCCCAATATTAGATTTTGATCATTGAAAATACCATCCTTCTTGATAGTCTCCCAAAATACCTCTCTGTCAGTATAAGGACCTTAGCAGTTGATCACCTTCAAATTTCTGTCAAGGTCTTTTACACATCCCTCCAACATTATCCCTACAGGAATCAGGTGAGCAAAAAAGTCATCTTTCCTTGGATTCCATGCTAAGAGCATCCCACCAGAGATACCTGTGGAGTCCACTCCACAAAAATACGAGTGTGGTAGCAATTTAATAAAAAGATCCCTTCCTTTTTCCACCCCTACCATAGTTTCTTGTATAAGCAATACATCTGGTTTCACTAAGTCTAAAAGTCTTTTTAGGGCTAGGTACTTGGAGCTTCCCCCTACTCCTCTCACATTTAAAGTGACCACAATCATTTTTTTACTCTTGCCAGGGATTTTTGGCTCTAAGCGCCCTCGGACCATCCACCACTGTGCAACAATTAGACTCTTCAATTTGCTTCTCGTTCACTACCCTCCTAGCACTTCTAATCTTCAAAGGAAAAAAGTTCTTTTCAAGACCTCGACGTACTACCCCTTTTGTCAATGAGTCCTTGCCCCCCAACCTGTGTGAGGTGGAATTCAAAGGGGTCACCTCTTTACACATCTTACCCATTGGATTTTGTAAAAACTCCCCTCTGTCATAAATCGACAATGGTGTTTTGGTGAGGATCTCTCTATAAGATGGAACGTGATCAACAATAAATTCTTCTACCTCTGACAATATAATCGGTTGATCCCTTTCTCCACCAATCTGTTCTCCCGAAGTTATAATTTCCTTCGAACACTTGTGGTGACTCTCCTTCCCCTGCTCCACCACATCAGTAGATGGTCCAATGTGATAAAATCCAGGGAAATACGTACAATTCGAGCTTACAAGATCCCCTACCTGAGATGCAGATCATATGTTTTTAGTTAAGATATCTAACAAGAGGAATTTTATAGTCTCGACAGGTTCTAATCCACTTTGTGGTTCAATCCCCAAGACATCAACCTCTATTCTCCCTTCAGTATGGATCCCTACTGAAGATATGCTCCCATTTCCCAGAAGTCCTCCTCTATCAACCGATATCTTAGGCACCCCCCCAAACCCCGAGTCTTTACACTATCCTTCTCAACAATGCAAGTCTCCTTCCCCCCCCGACACTAAACTCTTAACTGTCATTAAAGCCATATCCCTCGTTGTGAGCATCCTCCCTTCGAGGCATAATGACTGCGAGTCTACCTCATTGTACCTCAAATTAGACAACAATGAGACCACACTTACATGTGATATACCCGCCCCCATACCCTTTAAGGATACTCCAACTGTAGTTTGTGACTTCAACCCTAGATTAATATTACCTTCACTTAAAATGGCAGAAGGAGAATACATAACAGAAGGAAAATAATAGTTTGGCTTACCTGTAGGGGTATCGCTTTCCAAAACCGAGGTAATATTGTGCTCGAACCAGTCATTTAGTTTATCCACAGGTGTATCGCTTTCCAATGACAAAAAGGTATTGTGCTCAAGCCAGTTATCAGTAAACTTATCCGAATCAGTAGTGCCACCTTCGCCAGGAACCGCAATACCATAAAAAACCACATCCAAGCTCTTCCCCCGGCATTGATGTCATAAATGGCCCGTCCTCTTGCATTCAAAGCACCTAAACGGTACCCCCAGGAAATCCAATCTTTGTATCACCACTATCCCTTGTCATTCTAATTCTATTTCTACTAGCAGGCCATCATGCAAATCCACCTCCACCAAAATTTTACCCATGTGTCTATCAGATCCAGACAATAGCTTTGGATCTATGCTTAAAAAATTCCCTATCCCATCACCTGTCACCTTTAGTGCTTCCAGATTCCACAAGGAGAGCGACCATCCAGGCAAAAGAACCCAAAGGTGTCTAAATTAGATAGTTTATTTCTCTGGATTAAATGTGCAGTGCCACTTCTTTGTCATAAGACTTCCTCCCTTGACCAACCACACCTTCTTATGAATTCGCTCCACATCCTCCATGGTTTTAAAAATGAAGTAGTACCACCCTTTGATCAGTATAAACAAAACAAGAATATAACCCACCTTTGGGTACTAGGTATACTCCACCCAACTATGTATTTCCGGAGCCCCCATAGCCCTATAGCTGAATCTACCAACTATCCCATGAGCAGAGAGTAGATGTATCTCCTTCATCCCTACGTCTTTTCCAAGTGTGACCCTTGGCTTTTCCTTCTTGTCTTTCCAAGACTTCGCCGAGGTCTTGTTTAGAAACTCCCTTCCAGCTCTGTTCACCGCCCCGGCTCTGGTCACTGCCTTCCTCCTAGCTTCCTCCACCATTTTGCGAAGGTCCTCTTCCTTCCTTAGCATTTGATCTACTTCCCTATGCCTTACCTTTACAGGACTGGTATGTATTCCCTCTCCTACAACAAATAGATCTATTGGATTGCTGTCGGCTAGGAGATGCCCTCCATTTCCTCCCACAGACTCCTTGCTAGACTGAATTTCTGCCAAAACATTTGGTGTGATTTTCAAGTTAACGTTAACCAGTGAACCTCCCCACACCTCACCCTTCTCGAGACTGACTTTTACTACATACTTTACTCCATAGTCCGGTAGTCCCTCCACTACAACACCAATTGTCCTTATCGGAAAGCGTTCCTCCTCTCTCGCCCTGTAAGGACCTCCCCTTACATCATCCCGTACTCTTTCCTGCCTATACCTTTGTAGATCGGCCTTGTAGACTTCGTCTAGTTGTAGGATTCCTTCTTGTCTCCACCACTTATCCTCTACCAACCGATCAAGAAGTACCGCCACCTCACCAACCATCCTAACCCTAGTAACAATACGTACTCTAGAACATTTAAAACCATACTCTGAAACTATCCTATTCCACTAGCACCTCCACTAGGCAATAGAATAGACCATTCTACTTGAGGATCCTAACCAAGAGTTTTCCAAAGTTCCCTAATCATGGTGGTCGCCTGGTTCAAAACCCTAATTCCTGGTGTTTGTTTGTTTAAAATCAGTGACTTGATAGTTTAGATGGTTGGTTGGAAACTTAGTTATGTAGTTACTTTATATAATGATATTATAGTTAGTGTTAAAATTAATCCGTAAATTGATGGAATTTGGGAGGTTGAGTTATTTTAGTGGGTATTTAATTTAGAATATTACTTGTGATGTCATATAATGTAATGTAGACTATTATTTTTTAGATATTGGCTACATTATATATGGTGTTTGGTTGGGCGGAGGGGGTCTCATTGGATACATCTTGAGTGGGCCTAATGTTTAAGAACATATGTTTTCTCATAAGAGGTCACAAGTTCAAATTCTAGAGGGGGGTAGGGTATGTATACCTCTGTAGAGTTTACTAGTCAAAATCACTAGGTGGAAGGGATCTCATACACCAATTTGGTGTTTTTACATGCAAATATGTTATTATATATAATTGTAATAATGTTATCCACAAAAATATTAACCATTGCGAATGGTTTGTGAGATTGCTTCTTAATTTGCATATGGTATCCAAGCTTAAACAAATTTTCCTTATTGATCAACAAATAATATTTAAAATCTATGAATGGCCAAGTGTGTAAAGTATAAATTATTTTCTCAATCTTCTTCCAAAAGCATAATGATCTTTCCATGGATGTGAAACTATATGTGTAAATATGTTTGTTAAGATCAATTCCAACCACAATATGATGTAGCTCTAAATGGAAAAGGGTTGTCGAGTTCTATAAGATAAAAATAAAATAAAATTTTGATGCAAGTAATATGTGAATATTCAAAATGTTGACGTAAGAATATTGTATGATGATGTATTAACATGTGATGATGTTACTCTATTTTATACTTTGAAAAAAAAATTACATTATTAGGTTAACCAAGTTTTGAGGGTGTTATAATTAGGGAGATAAAAATAGGCTAATCACATCTAGGTTTTCATTCAATCTCAAACCAAATCATATTAGCTAAAGCATCTACAATTGTGTTAGATGATCTTTTACTATGACTAGAATGAACAAGAGATATTGAACCAAAGATAATGATAAATCAATTTTTTTATGATTTTATGAAGGTATATAAGACAACAATGCCCACATAGTATCTAATCACCTCTCCTTTCTATGATTTATTATAATTTCTAAATAAATATATGAGAGTGATAATTTCTAAGTAAAGATGTGAAAGTGACCTTTAACTTATAAAGAGAAAATTTGCATGTTATCTGTTAGTTGAAGCCCATAATAGATAATGGACCAAAGATAATGATAAATCGATTTTTTTATGATTTTAAGAAGGTATATAAGACAACAATGCCCATATAGTATCTAATCACCTCTCCTTTCTATAATTTATTATAATTTTTAAATAAAGATGTGAGAGTTATAATTTCTAAGTAAGGATGTAAACGTGACCTTTAACTTAGAAAGATAAAATTTACATGTTATCTCTTAGTTGAAGCCCATAGTGAAGGTACACGTTTTTAGTATGATCATTTTTGGAAATGTATATGTTTTTAGTATAACAAAAGATGGATTCACTTCACTCATTTAAGATAATGTTGTTGTCATCATCATTCCTACTCGATTTTTATTCTCTTTTGATGCATTGTCAAAACAAAGTTTCATAAAGGGAATAGATGGAAACATTTATTAAGATGCAGCAATCCAAGTTGAGTATTTTTTTCCATATACTTAAAGGTTTGGAGAGAAGTGAATGTATTTTTCCTCTCTTACTTCATTCATTTGCATAAATAAGAAAAATTGAATGTATTTTTCCTCTCTTACCTTATTCATTTGCATAAATAAGGAAAATGGAAAACTATATATTATGATGTCTACATTTGTAGGTGGTAAGGCTTTCTGTGTTTTTTTAAGTTAATGTTCTTTGTTTTAGTTCATTGTTATTAACATTATTGTCAAGAAGACATTCATTTGCATAAATAAGGAAAATGGAAAACTAGATATTATTATTATGATGTCTACATTTGTGGTAAGGCTTTCTGTGTATTTTTTTAAGTTAATGTTCTTTGTTTTAGTTCATTGTTATTAACACTATTGTCGAGAAGACATGTAGTTTGCAAAATATCTATTTAGATTTTCTTTAAAAATTAATAAGTTATTTTAAAACTTTTTTTTTTTTCAAATTAATCATTTTTATATATTTTCTTGTTAATGGTATTTTTATTAATTATCTATTAGATGTTAAAATGATCCTTTTTTACATTTATAAAAAAGTCAAAATTTGTAAAAATTTTA
>JASDQU010946374.1:48340-58787 GCA_032191745.1 Picea mariana | reverse complement strand
AAATAGAAGGTACATTTTATTAAAAAAAAAGGTCACTTTACTAAAAGAACCACTTAAAACAACTTTATAAAAACTATTACAATGCCAAGTGCTTGGTAGTGCAAATATTAAGGTAACATCCGCATACAAGACAAAACATGCAGAGTACCTCCCGAGCTAAAAAAATCTAACATTACATTCACCATGTGGTTCCACTTGGGCACACTTGACATGGTTACATGGCTTACATTACTTTTCTTGTATCATTGATGGAGAGCCCTGTTACTAGGTTCAACTTAGGGTTCAAGATCACGTGAATGGAAGATATGAGTATGAAGCAAACCCTAGAAGATGAATGCCCTACCTTATTTGATGTTTAGAGCATGACATGTGGTAGGAAAAGAATCAAAGGGAGGAATGCCCCCCTTAGAAAGGTGCTATGTGGAGCTAAACACATTTGCTTGGAAAAAAAAAGTGCCTTGGGGGCATTACATATCATTTGAGATGTGTTCCACATATTTGGAGGCATCTTTCCCTTCGAGGAGAACTTTTGGGGGTAAGGACACATTATTTAATCCATTTTCACATATTTGGAGGCATATTTCACCTTTTGAGGTGTTTGGGGGTAAGGACACATTGTTTGAGGCCTTTTCTACATATTTGGAGGTGTATTTCCCCTTTGAGGAGGCCTTTGGGGTGAAAACACTTTGTTCGAGGCATTTTCTACATATTCAGAGGAAAGATCTTTGCATGAGGAGATGTTGTGTGGCTTTGTTGACATGGTCAAACCCTCAAATAATTAATAAATGCATGATTTAAAAGGATCTTATGAAATATAAAGATGACAAGGGGCAAGATGGATGCATTTTATTGATTCAAAAGGCAAACAAGAGTGTTCCACTCAAGGAGGATTCTAGGGCCTTCTAAAAGAAATATTATTTTATGAATTAGGGTTTGGTTTGAAAGGTATAAATAGAGGAGAACTGGGAAACCCTAGGATGGTGAGATTTTGGGCGCAACAACTATCGAGTGGTCTCCCTTTGCATACTGGTGGTTAAGCGGTTTGGTATGCAGTTCGTCGAAGACGTACTGGACTTGGAGGAGAAGCTCCTTGACTATAGTATGGACCCTCTGGAGGGAGTGGATATTTGGGGGTCGATAGCTGGTAGTCGAGCATCCCCCAACAATGACATGTCCTCTGCTCGGGTCGACATCAGGCTTGGAATGTCAACAGATTTTTGTCTCCTCTTCGGGTCTTTTGTCGGGGTTCTCTCCTTCATTAGGGCTTGAAACTTCTCCTTCCTTCTTTCCTCCCTTGAAAAATGCTTTGGGTTTTGCTTTGGATCTAGGGTTTGAGATTCTGGCGGTGGAGCCCCCTCTAGCCTACCCTTTCTCATCTCGGGCAGAAGCTCCTTTGGTCGCGGAGCGCTGGGAGTCGGCGCAGCTCGGTCAAGCAGACCTAGGGTTTTTCAATGGTGGTGATCCACTAGGTTTTTCGTCCCTAGACTGGAGCTTTCATCAGGCCATCTCTGAGGTGTTGTTTTACCTCATAAATCCCTATCGAGGGATTACAATGACCATCTGATCTCGATTGATTTTACAGACTCCCTCTTGGTTCACACTCAATTGACGGGTCCGGTTCCAGTTTGTTCAGGGGTTGAGGCAGTCCTTGCTTCGGTTGGGGGGGTCGTTTTTCCTAGGGTCGGGGTGTCGTCAAATGACCTATCCCAGCCTGTCAGTCCGCGTAGAAGGAAAAATAATTGTGTGAAGCCTAGCCAGACTAGTCTTGGGAGAGGATATTACAATTTCACAGGTGCTAGAAATGTCCTCTACGGTTGTGGTAGGGAATGCGTGGGGTTACCACTTTAGTGCGAAAACTTTGAAGGAATGGGCTACCTCTCTCTAGTCGGGCTCCCTAGGATACGTGCCCGCGGTCAAGCAGCTAGCACAGGGATGGTTCATCTTGAAGTTTGGGAAGGCTGAAGATGCAAACTGGGTACTAAAATCAACATGGAGCATCGATTCAACCCCTATCTTTTTCAAAATGTGGACGCCCTTATTTGATGCAAGGAAGGAGCGACTAGATGTTGTTCCCATTTGGGTTCGACTTCCATGTCTTCTAGTGGAATTTTGGACCAGAGAGATTTTCTCTAAAATTGGGAACACCCTGGGTACTTTCTTAGATGCATATATGTCTTTTCTGGCTTTGGATGATTACGTTGTGGCACGTATTTTGGTCTTGGTAAACCTAAGGGAAGGTTTGGTGAAGGACTTGGAACTTGTGTTGGGAGACAAGATCTTCAGGTGTCGACAGTGCCATAAACAAGGGCACATTGTCAGCCAATGCCCGCTCCCTTTCAGATCTCGGAAGGTTGATGTGGGTATTCCATCAACACGTAAAAGGCCGCCCCCTCAGGTTGAAGACTCTACGAAGGATTCTGGCAGCTTCCCAGTTAGGAAGGAGGTTCAACTCCTCGGTTAGGAAGGAGGTTCAACTCCCCAGTTAGGAAGGAGCTTCATACATAGTTCCGAAAAAGGGCCTCCTCTGGTAATGAGTCAACAGTTCAACTCCCCAGTTAGGAAGGAGGTTCATACTACATAGTCCCGAAAAAGGGCCTCCTCTGGTAATGAGTCAACAGAAAGGAACCTACATAATCGGTCCCCTCTTGTTGCTATTGATCATGTTGGAGACACAAACATCACTTCTGTGGATAGCTCCTCAAGATCGACATTTGGACGGACCGCAACCGTCTCTTAAGGTATGTCTATCTTGCTTCCCCAACCTATTAATATTCTGATAAATTCTTTATCTTTATTGGGTAATGACTGGTTCGACACTCTCAAAAACCTCTCCTTTCCACACAACAATATGGCCCTTTTTTCATCTTCTGAACAACCCCTCCCTATTGCAAATTGCTCCCTCGTCCCTTCCCCCTTGTCCTCCTCTCCTCCTTGGATTTTGGAAGAATCCGAGTCATCACGGGATATAGTGGAAGAGGCCATAGCCTATAATCTCAGAAGTAGAAAGGTTCTGGGGTCCTTGGAATTTTTTTTTCCAGGTTTAGGGAAGAACCCTGTGCCCTTATCTGGGTCAAAGGGCAGGGGCCGAAAATCTCTTTTCTCAAAGGCTCAGAATCGAGCACTAGCAGATTTGGATGCAGGAAAACAACTCTCTATCTTTGGGGCACTTAGAGCAGTGCGGCCCTGTGATGGAGTTTCCCCATGAAAATCATCTCCTTTAATTGTAGGGGTGTGGCAAGCCCGTAAAAAAAATCTGCCTTAAATAGGTTGATGTATTCCAATCATCTGGATATTGTTTTACTGCAAGAAACCATGAGGCATAGTGAGGTCGTTGTCTCCTTACTTGAATCTCTTTTTCAATAGTGGAGTTTCATTGGTTTGGATGCAATAGGTAGGTATGGTGGTTTGGCTATTGGTTGGAGCAATAAAATGATTAATCTGATTATTTCATGGGGTTTTGATTCAGGTTTAGAAGTGGATGTCCGTTTTGCAGGTTTGTGGAGGATTTTCACAATCCTTAATATGTATAGGCCATATTCTAATAGAGTCACCTTTTGGGACTCCCTGGCTTGAAAATCTTTTTTTACAAGTGACAGTCTTATACTTGGTGGTGATCTAAACTTCTTCATGTGGTTAGCAGAGGTCTAGGGCCCTGAGGCCAAGTTGACCCTCTTTCAGATTATTTCAGTCACATCCTCTCGGTTGTTGGCCTTTCTAATCTATCCCCAGTTAAACTAAACCCCACTTGGAGGAATAAGAGGACCAGGGAGGACCGTATTGCCAAGAGGCTAGATCGTTTTTTGATCTCTGATAAACTTCTAGTTCAACCCTTGCAATTCAGGTAGTAGATTGGGAATGGCGGTGAATTAGATCACTCACCTATTTTCTTTGAAATAGCTGGTGGCCCGAGGAAGCCTCCCAGCCCTTTCAAATTCAACCCGGCTTGGTTAAAGAAAGAGAGTTTTCAGGTTTTGGTTAAAGGCTGTTGGATACCTTGTGACCCATCTTCAAGAGATGCTGCAGGGGTTCAATTTGTTGCAAACCTCATACGTGTAAAAAGGGAAGTGACATGATGGGCACATAATAAAAGGGAGAGGGATGAGCGGGCTCTAAATGATATTGAGGATGCCCTTCAGGCTATCTATGATTAGGAAGCAAAAGGATACATCTCTCGAGAATCAAAAGAGGCTCTGGTTTCTTTGGAAAGGAAAAAAAAGACAGTTGTTGGAGGAACGTGAGGAGGTATGGCGCCAAAAACGTCGTGCTATTTGGTTGCAAAGTGGGGATGAAAACACTAAGTTTTTTAGGCATATGCAAAACGAAGGAAGATCATGAACACAATTTGCAGCCTTAAAGACTCTTCTAGAAGAGATGTCTTTTCTTTTAATGATCTGTCACATCTGGGGAAGAGTCATTTTCAAAATCTCTTCAAGGAAAATAATGGGGCCAATATAGCAGAGATAATTCAACTTGCCCTCTTCTTTCCTTGTTTTGTGAATGATGAAGCAAATAGATCCCTCATCGAGGAGGTCTCAGAGGAAGAGCTTAAGGAAGTGCTTCATAGTTTCCATAAGAATAAAAGTCCAGGGCCAGATGGATGGACGATTTAATTTTTCTTGGGATTCTATGACCTAATTGGTAAAGAAGGCCATATGCATGCTCCCTTGAATGCTACTTTCATAGTTCTAATTTCAAAATATGACTCACCACAATATCTGGATGACTTCAGACCTATCTCTCTATGTAATTGTATATATAAGGTGGTGGCAAAGGTGATTGCCAAGAGAATTAAGGGGGTTCTCTCTAAGTCGGTTTCTAAAGAACAATTTGTTTTTTTGGAGGGTCTCCAAATTCATGAGGCCATTGGGGTGGTGCAGGAAGGTTTACATTCCATAAAAATCAAGAAAGCAAAAGGGGTGGTCCTCAAAATAGATTTGTCAAAAGCCTATGACTGTGTAAACTGGCTCTACATCTGTCTCCTCCTGACACATTTGGGTTTCGAAGAGGCTTTTATTAAGTGGGTGATGTGTTGTATCTCAACAACGTCCTTTGTAGTCCCAATTAATGGGTATGCTTCCCCTTTTTTTCAAGCAGAACGAGGCCTACGTCAAGGATGCCCTTTGTCACCACTCCTTTTTCTCCTTGTTGCGGAAGGCCTCAACCGGGCATTGGAAGCAACCAAATTAAATAGGGAGTTTTGAGGAATTTCCATTTCCCCCATGTTATGGATTGCTCATCTCCTGTTTGTAGATGATGTGTTGATCTTTTGCGATGGTCTTCAAGGGGATGCAGAAAAGTTGCATTGTATATTGGACCTTTTCAACAAAGCAACTGGAATGTTGATAAATGAAAGGAAATCCTCAATATCAGTCCAAAATATGGAAGATGAGGAGTTAGATGTATACATGACCCTTTTTCCTTTTAAAATTAAGGTTTTTGATGAAGGGCTCAAGTATCCGGGATTCCACTTAAATCCCAACTGTTATAAGGAAGATTGGATGTGGATGTTAGCAAAACTGGAAAAGAGATTATCTAGCTGGAGTTTCAGGTGGCTCTCTCACGTAGAACGTTGGTGCTGGTCAAATCTGTGTTGGAAGCAATTCTGGTTGGCTGGATGTCTTTGGCTTGAATCCCTAAAGGGATCCTTGAGAAGATCAGGAAGCTATGTTTCAAGTTCCTCTGGGCTAGATCACATGAAAAAGTGGTTCTTCCTTAGGTGAAATGGTCTTCTTTGGCAATCCCAAAATCTCTAGGTGGGTGGGCACTCAAGATCATATTTCTTTGCTAAAGCTCTGGCTGCAAAGTCTTGCCGGAGACTCATATCATAAAAAAGCCTTTGGACTCAAGTGGTCACCCACAAATATATTGGTTCGTCATCTCTTTAGAACTGGATAAGGAGCCCCACTAAGAGAAATCCAATGTCTTCCATTATTTGGAAAGCAGTCACAACTTCGTTTGATGTGGTAGGAGATGGCCTAGCTTGGTGTATTGGTAATGGAAACAAGGTGTGCCTTGGTTTGGACCCCTAGCTGGGTAGTGTGGGTCCACACTTCCTTTCTGAAAACCTGATTCAAAGCCTTCATACGCAAGGGTTGTTTTTCCTAAATCGGATTGAGGACCCTGTGAGAACGTCTATATGGTCACAAGAATGGAAGATCCACGATCAAATGGGTTTGGAGGAGATTCATGAGATCCATTGGGCCAATTATATCAGGGCATTAAAGATGGCCCATATCCGCCTCTTGGATTGAGAGGATGAATTAGTATGTACTATGGACTCATGACTCTCTTGGAGCATATACTCCAAAATTGGGCTATATCCAGCTCAACATTGACTTGCATCTCAGGAAACTGGATTGGTGGTGGAAAGGCTTATGGAAAGTAAGTTGCCCTCTCAAGTCCAAAATCTTTATGTGGTGCCTTCTAGTAAAAAAGTCCCCACTTGGGAGGTTATTAAAAAAAGATCAATTGAAGGCTCGAGCTGGTGTTCTTTTTGTAAAGCAAGTGGGGAATCTTCAACCCACCTTTTCTTGTTATGCCCTTTCAACAAGGCTGTATGGCAAGAGTGTTCTACCACGCTTGGACAAGGATGTTCATGGCAAGGACATATGGTGGAAGATGCTTGGAAATCATGGATCACCGATGCCACTACTCGTAACTTCAGGGCTCTCCCTCTACTCATTTGCTGGGGTACCTGGCTGGTTAGAAACTCTTCAATTTTTCGCGATAAACCTATTCCCCTGGAGGTCATTACGGTGCAATGTCTCAGTATCCTAACTTACTTTCCTCAGGAAAAAGGGAGGGTGCCAAGTAGGACAATATAGGAGGAACTAGTGGACGGCTCCAGGCCCTGGGATTTTTTTGATGGTGCCTCACAAAACAAAAATCAGTTGTGTGGTGGAGGGGCTGTCCTGCATTTATCTGATCATGTTTCCTACAAAATAAAAATGGGATTGGGTCCAGGGACAAACAATTTCGTAGCACTGATGTCCCTTAAATTACTCTTACTTTTTGCAAAGGAAAATAATGTTAATTCTTTACGGATTTTTGGAGACTCTCTCTATATTATAAATTTGGTCCGGAAATCCCAGCAGTGTCGCAATATCCACTTGCTTCCCATTCTTGAAGAAGTTCAAAGACTTGTGGCTTCCTTTGACACTCTTGTTGTTCATCATCTTTTCAGGGAAAGGAATATGGTAGTAGACCAACTCTCAAAAGGAGTTCAGTTTGGACATGGGCAATGGTTGATTGTTGAAGACAATAGAGGAACAATTTTTGAGTTCTACCATAGACCTTTTGTAGAGGAGCAACGCCACAACTCAACTTCAACCTCATCCTGATTCTCTATATTGACACTCTTTTTGCCACATATATTATAGTATACACAGGTGACTCTTGGCGGTATCATCTATAGTGGGTTCTTTATGGCTAGCTTTTGCATGCGAGTTTCTTTTTGTTAAAATATTATGTAATTAGTAGGATATATCTGGAACACTTTCTGTCTGTTAGTCAAAGAATGTAATTGTGCAAAGCTCTCTCTCTGAAACGCTTTTTTGGACTTCTGTGTTGAGGCAATATCACTACAAAAGTTGCTACAACAAAATACATGGGGACATGCATCTTCAAAATGTAATTTTCTTTCTTGATGAAATAAAATTACGCTTTTTTTCCGGGAAAAAAAATAAATAGAGGAGAACTTCATTTGGTAAAGGCATGGTTGGAAGTATGAGAGTTACCCTCCAAGCTTAGTTGAATTTCTTCGGGAGGAAAAAGTTAAGGGACAAGCTCAATGTGAGGTTTTTCCATGGATGATTAGGGTTTTGCAAGGATTGCCATGGGTTTTGTTGTTGATATAATCTTTGGAGAAGTGAAAGTTTGTCACATGAAAAGAGATTAGGGTTGAGGTTGTAAACCCTCCCTAGTCCTTGATGTAACCTCAAATTATTGGAGGGTTTGCTGATTTCTAGTTAGGTGAGACCTATTTGGTCCTCTTGATCTTGTTATGACATCATATTTGAAGAAATAATGTATTGTTGGCTATTCGTTCAATAAGAAGGTTGTTGTACTTTCTCTACTTCATCAGTGTTGTCTATTCATTCAATAATAAGGTTGTCCTACTTTCTCTACTTCATCTAGGGTTTCATGTTATGGTTGTTCCTTTTTTGTTTAATGGTTGCATGCTATTCTTGGTTGTAATTTCATGGTTGTGATGGTGAATCTTGTTATGCTATTCTTACATAGTTTGAAAATCTGTTTTGGACTAATTATGGTGCATCTATGGTGGCTTAATTATGTCTTCTCCATAATTATATGCAAACCCTCTTGCTCTTTGATCTTGACTCCATTGCCCAATTGAATAGACATTGGTCTTGGTAGTCCACCTTCCCTTTATTTCATAAACTTCTATTTAGGGTTTCCCCCCTTGTGTCGAAAAAGAATCAGTGTAAAGTGTGAGGAAAAGGTGTTGTGGTGACAATGGGAAACCTTCCTAAGTTCCCCTAGGGTTGCACTTTGTTTAGGGACTTGAATATCTTTTAATGCATGTCCGGGACGTAACATAACCAAAGACTTTGAAATTTGGCACTTGAGGTTTCTTTCTTGACCAAACTTGGTAAGGAGTGTTACCATGAACTTTCATTGTGGGATTTCAATTCAAGAAAAATTCTGTTGTGTAAATTGCTTTAGCCCAAAATTGATCACTGCGATTGCGTCCTTTTATCAAAGATCTGGCCATTTTCATAATGTAATGATTCTTTCTTTCTGCTACACCATTTTGTTGTGGTGTATTTGTAATAGAGGTCTGGCTTTGAATGCCATGTTGATAGCGAAAATCATGGAATACCTTGGATTTATATTCCCCTCCTTTATCACTCAATATTTTCATGTGTCAATCACTTCCATTTTCAACCATTGCTTTGAATTTTTTAAAGGTTTTATAGACATCTGATTTATATTTTAGAAAATAAACCCAATTTTTTTTTTCAAAAATTATCAACAAATGTAACAAAGTACTTAGATCCTCCTATAGATTGAGCTCTCATGGGTCCACAAACATCACTATGAATGAGGTCAAGTACTTGAGTTTCTCTAGTTTTGCTGTTATCAAATTTGAAATGATGTTACCAAACATGCCTCACAAACTCCTTTCTCCACTTCAATTTGAGGCAATCCATTCACAAATTTAATTTTTTGAAGTAAATCCCAAATAAATATAATTTAAGGGGCCATTTCGTTCATGCCAACACTGAGTTTCTGAAGTAGAGCATGTCAAAAAAGCTTGTTGTTTGTTTGGAACACCTTCAAACTTGTACATATCATTACTCAGCACTCTAACAAGGTCTTTAATTAGACATCGGTTTTTGTCAAAAATAAGAATAAGATTCTCATTTGCAATTTTACTAATAGATAATAGATTTGCCTTTAAGTTAAGAACATAAAAGACATTTTGTATATTTTGACATTGCATCTTGAAAGTTGCATTGATGTTTCTCGTCTACCTCGTATTTTATGTATACTATTATTTCCCAAAACAATGACTTCATTTTCACATTTATCAAGCTTTGAAAAGACTTCTTTTTTACTGGTGATGTGCTTGGTAACACCTGAATCGATGTACCAAACTCAATGTGATGCAAAGGCTTTTTTGCGGGTGGCCATAAAAAGATAATTAGTTTTGGGTTTAGTTGCATTGCTTTTTGCAAAATTACTTTGATGTCTTTCTCCTCTTCCTTTGCCTCTACATTGACCTCTACCTCGAGTCCTTTTAACTTCATGTCTTTTTTTAAGAAAACATTTTTCTTCATTATGATTATTTATACCACAATAATTGCAAAATTTGGATCTGGTATTTGAGAATTACCTTTGAAAATCTGTGAATATTTGCCCAACTTGGTTGCCGATTATTCCAGTCCCTATCTTTTCCTCTTCCTCTATGCCTTCTTGTGAATGCTTTTCCCGGACCTTCACTCTCATTCTTCTTTAATCTTTGTTCTCCTTGGATCAACAAACCTATAGCTTCTTCGAATGTTGGAGTTTCATGTCGAGAAGATATGCAAAATGATGTCACAAGATTTTGATACAAATCAGGGAAGTTGCTGATCAAAATGGTAATAATTTTTCTCTTTAATTTTGGTATTGATTGCCAATAACTCATTCTCCAATTCCGGGGGTTTCTGGACATGTTTTGTTACAGAATTGGATTTAACCATCTTCAAATTTGTTAATTTGTTGCACAACAATAAAATTTGAAGTTCAGTAGAGGGTTCATACAATTTTTTTAACTTTTTCCATACTTTAATACTATGGCACAAGTTTCATCGAACTTCAACCTTGAGGCTTATTGAACCTCATGGGTGTTGATTGAGTCCTCATTTCTTTTCCCTATCCTTTATAAACGTTGTGTCACAACTCAAGCTCGTAATTTATTATTGTAGTTTCCATGTCCATT
>JASDQU010946374.1:0-22541 GCA_032191745.1 Picea mariana | reverse complement strand
TCAACACAGAGTGGGTTCTTTACATCTGCTATACCAAATGCCAAAGTCTAATGTGCCTTTCACATATCTTAGCACTCTTTTAGTTGTTGTCCACTGTTACGTTTTTGTAGTTGTCATGAATTGGAATATATAACTCTCTGCATATCTCAAATCAGGTTTAGTGGTTGTTAGATAAATCAAGTTCCCGACTAGTTCCCTGTAGAATAATTCATTAATTGCCTTAGAATCAGTCTTTTGCCGAAAGTTTAAGCTCTTTCTCCATTGGTGTAGATGAAGCTTTTCAATATGTCATTCTAGACATATTTAGCAAACTCTTTGGCATATTTTGTTTGTGAAACAAAGATGTTTTTGTCAGTTTACCAAACTTCTACATTAGGCAATATTGTAGGAGGCCTAAATCAGTGTACATCAAAAGCTTTAGAAAGATTTGATTTTACTTGTTCAATTGCTTTGGCCTTCTATAATAATGATGTCATCTACTTAACACCAGAGCAATGACATCACTATCAATGTTTTTGATTATGTGACATACCTTGGGTGCTTGCTTCAGGTCATATAGAACTTTCTTCAATCGACGAAGAATATGCTCTTTCCTCGTAACTTGAATACCCTATAGTTGGCACGTGTAAACTTCTTCCTCTAACTCTCTTTTGAGAAAGACTCCCATTACATCCATTGGATGTACTTTCTAGCAAAACTGCGTTGCTATGGCTAGAACCAAGCGGATTGTGCTCATCTTTGTTGTAGGAGCAAAGGTTTCCTTATAGTCATTACCCCTTTTTTGCGAGAAACCTTTTGCAATCAATCGTGTGTTGTACTTGGTCAAGTGTGCCATTTGCCTTGCACTTGACCTTGCATACCCATTTGCAATAAATGGGTTTCTTCCTTGGTGGAAGCTATGCAAGTTCCCAAGTCTGTTTTTTTTATCAATGTTATGCTCTGCTACCATGGCCTTCTCCCATTTAGGGCTACCTATGGCTTCTTCAAATAGTTGTAGTTCAAACACACCCCGAGGATTGGGCATCAAAGAAAAAATAGCCATATGAGGGTTCTTGCATCACTTTGATCATTTGTCGATCATCTCATTCAATTGAACATCACCAATGGTGCTATGCCACCACTCTAGCTTTTTCTTCTTAGGTTCTCCTTCCAAATTAGCATTGTGACCTTGTTGATTTGGGATACTTGCAACAACCTTTGGATTGGAAATTTATGGCAAGTCATCAAGAGACTCATAGAGTTCTCCTCCCACTTCAAGTGGAGCTTGGTGAAGAATGATACATGGTGAGTCGTAATTGACTCATTTTTGAAAATCCCTGTTCTTGTAGGAATCTAGAAAGGCTTTGCATTTGCATCAACCATGTTACGATCCTTAACCTTTAAAATTGAATCACAAAACAAGTTTTATATAAATGCTCAACACTTCATTAAATGTCAAAAACCCTTAAATTGGGGCAACACCATAAAATGATCATTGATCCTTAACCTTTAAAATTGAATCACAAAACAAGTTTTATATAAATCCTCAACACTTAATTAAATGTCCAAAACCCTTAAATTGGGGCAACACCATAAAAGGATCATTTTGTGGAAGGATCAATTGTTTACTTGCCTTTTGAAGGGGCAATCCCTTAATGAGTTAATCTCCAAGAATATGCTCCAATACATGCTTCATAAGGATGACTCCATCGTTATTTATATCTAGCAAAACATTTCATAATGATAACCAAACATTGACTAGATCTATCTTTATTGGGGCTATATTACATTTATTCCATGTTTACTACCTAGTGGACTTTATTTAATAATAACAAATGGACTCAGTTCACTTTACATTCAATGGCCACCATAATTACACTGTTATTACTCTAATGGGCCCTTTGCCTCCCCATTACTCTCCTATGGAGGATCCCAACACTTCACCCCCCCACTAATGCTCTAGTGAGGATGTGCAACCATAAACCAAGGTCTCATGTATGGGCTTTGATATCAATGCTAAAGTACTCTAGAGAACCAGGGTTCCATGTACAAGTGTTGGCCACAATGTTGAAGTAGTTCAAGAAGCTCCACGATAAACTTGGGTCTTATGTACAAGTGCTAACTGCAATGTTGAAGTAGTTCTAGAAGCTCGTCCATAAGCTAGGGTCCCATGTACAAGTACGAGCCTCAAATGCTAAAGTAGTCCAAGAAGCTCGTCCATAAACTTAGGGCCCATGTCTAGTTTCTCAAATTGATGCCTAATTGATGATTCCTTAGCTTGACAAAACACTAAGTACTGTGTTCCAAATGCCCACCATGATCACGTGGATTCAAAATAATTAGAACCCTCCATGTACAAATGATCATCCACATAGCTATGAAAATTTAGTTGTGGATTTGGAAGGAACACTACTAGTAGAGATATGCACGTTGAACACTAGTAGTCATAATTGGCTTCTTACTTTCTTCAATGATGTTCTCTACAGAAGGTGGAGTAGAGCCATCTAATAGAACGTGAAAGTAGTCGTCTTCCCAAAAATGACACTTGTCCATGTACCTATGATTACAAACATCATCTAAATTCACTAGGCATATATTTTTTGGTTATACTCTTTATTGATGAAAGGAGAAACTTCACCGGATATCGATCTCCTTAATTGCCTTATAAGCTACTTTAACTTGTTGCAATGTTGCTTTTATATCCTACAAGGTTCTTATAATTAACATTCGATTCTCCCATGGCATGTTTCGACACATTACCATTCTTTGGTTTAGCGAGGGGTTTGAGGGTGGAAATTTGCAAGTGCTGTAGTAAGTAAAATCTCCGAATATCTTTTATCCATTGGTGTTCATTTGGCTACAATGTGGGTGTTTTGTCAGAAGAACCATTAAAAAAAACCCTAAAATAATTGATTTTAAATCAACAATATCTTCACTTTTGGAATCCTATTTGAATGATTATTTTTGAAAGAAGGCATTTTTTTGAGGACTCAAATATGCAATTTGTGTATTTATATTATGTACAAATTGTTACAGAAATGGACATGAGTGTCACAACCCTACTTTTTTCCCTTGAAAAAATCTGCAAAAAGAAAAAAAATCTTCAACTCTCTTACCCAATAAATAGTTCTGATACCATTTGTTACGATCATTGGCCCATACATTTGAGTTACAAAACAAGTTATTAAAAAATGCTCAACACTTTATTAAATATCCAAAACACTAGGGAAACACCATACAAAGACATTTTTATGGATTGATCAACTCATGTTCACTTACTTTTTTGAGGGGGAGACCTCTTAATGAACTAAGTTACAATACATGTTTCACAATGAGGACTCTATCCTTGTTTATAGTTATCTAGAAGAACCTAATCACGACCAAAGCTTAATTGACCTATTTTTAATGAGTTCACATTAATAGACCCTATTTAATACTAACATACATAGTTGACCATGCCACTTTACATTCAATGATCACCATAACTAAACTATTATTATTCTAATGGGTCCTTCGACCCCTTATTACACACTTAAGGAGAATGTTATATATATATATATATATATATATATATATATATATATATATATATATATATATAAGTAATGATTAAATAATAATAATTAATACTCAATAACTAAATATGTTATGAAGAGACACCTTCCTTATGAAAAGACATAAATATGTTATGAAGAGACACTTTCCTTATGAAAGGTCACGGACATCCTTGTGTGGGTATATATACAATTCTTATTTCTCATTTGTAAATATCTATCATATATTCATACATTATTTAATATATTATTTATTTTTATGGATTTCTTTATTCTATTTTATTTAAATTGGATATTCTTAAAGTTGTGAAACAAGTTTGTTTGTCACATTGGTATCAGAGCTTCGTTGTTGATCCTGACCATTGACCACTTATTCACACCTTGTCTTTTAGTCAATCCTTGTTTTATTAGAGTTTCTTTGATTGTCTGGTCATTGTCTTATTAGAATTTTAAAATTAAGAAATTCTACAAAATCAATAATGTTGTCTTATTAGAGTTTGTTTCTTTGGTCATTGTCTTATTAGAATTTTAAAATTAAGAAATTCTACAAAATCAATAATGTTGTCTTATTAGAGTTTCTTTGGTCATTGTCTTATTAGAATTTTAAAATTAAGAAATTCTACAAAATCAATAATGTTGTCTTACATTGCAGCTGCCACCAATTAATTGTAGTTCCGTACGATTTTGAATACCGTACATGATCAATTTTAATTCTGTACACAACATACAACATATGTCCAATTTGCACAGTCTGATTTTAAATTGAAAATAAAATAATCTGTAAAAAAAGTCGTATGGTCAATAATAATTGATCAAATAGTTGTCCGTACAATTTCATTGAATTTTCGTACAAACTAAGTTGACCGTGTGGCCATCGCCATACACAACGGTATTTCCCTCACGCCAGTCGCTGTACAACATTTTCGTATAGTTTTAAGTGCATTGATGTACAATTCCACTTGTACATGTACTGCCGCCGCCTCTTTCATCTACGACACAATCTATCGCAATAAAAAACTAAAATCCGTATATTCCGTGTAAAAGGTACCACCGCTGGGTAATTAATCTTGTGGATTTAAAAATTAACAAGGATTGCTTAGGTGAACACACTAGGTAAGTAATAATAGAGTTGAGATTGAAGGATTAATTGGACTTAAGAGGATACATTCGAAAAAATAAAGTTCAGAAATTGAAGGATTAATTGGACTTGTATACATTTGAAAAAATTTAAACAAGGTTGTAGTATTATATAATTTTTTTAAAGATTTATAAAGTGAAAAGTATAAAGTTGACAAATTGAAGGATTAATTGCACTTAAGAGTATACATTCGAAAAAATTTAAACAAGGTTGTAGTATTTTATAAAAAAATATTTAATTGGACTTGTATACATTCGAAAATAATTTAAACAAGGTTGTAGTATTTTGTAAAAAAATATTTAAGATTTATGAAGTGAAAAGTATAGAGACGAGAGAGAAAAATCTATATATATATATAAAGTTGTTTAAGATAATTTTCATTTTTTGTTTTATATATATAAATATATAAATTTATATAAAGAAAAGGGAAAGCTTATATAAGAAAATTTATATATATATATATATATATATATATATATATTCAAGAAATTATTAAAAAAATTATAAGAAGTGGAAGCAAGAGAAGTGGACTATTTATTATCTAAAAAGTGGGATCTCACACTTGGTACATCTAATTTAATTATCAAAGGAGTATTATAAAAATAATTAAAATGCCATATTTAAGGTTATAAAATTTACAATTCAGAAATGGGAGGAGGAAGATTTATTTATGAAGGTTGTTCAATTTCATGTTACAAGTGTTATGGGTCATTTACATTAAAGGGAAGTATTCAAGGAAGATAGGTTAACATCGCCATCGACATTGACCTAGGATGAAAATTACATTAATATCAATTTTGAAAATCAATTATTAATTCCAGAGTCTAATACAATTGAAAAATGAAGATATTTTTCACAAGAAAAAATATGAAATTAAGGAGCTGCAAGTGACGATGAATATGAATATATATCTCAATTCAATGATACAACTATGTATACAAAAGAAATTGACATCATTCTTGGGTTATCATGGTTTAAAAAATTAAGTACCTTCATCTTAAATATGGAGAAAATTTGTGACACTTCCCTATACGTATATGAAGAAGATGATGACATTTCAAGACACTACTATGAAGTCATATTCAATAGTACCCTCATCAAAAGACTTGAAAGACCTCTCAAAGGTGATCCTTCAAGGAAATCGATGGTCAGTGTCAAAAATGCAATTTTTTTTTTGACAAAGTTATCATGGCTAAAAACGAAGAAATTTCTTGCTTAAAAGACCACAATAAAAAACTACTTACACAGATCAAGAAGTCAAAGGATAGAAAACAATGTGTTCGAAAGTTGGAACAAGAGAATCAAGATCTCGAGAAGTATCTATCATAAACAAATGATGAAAACCCTTGTTTGACGAACCTTAATCAAGGGCTATTAGAACAAATTAGAAAGCTAAAAGAAGAGAAACTTGAAAATCCAGGCATTAAAGATATAGATAAATCAAATAATGAGGAAAATTCACGTTAAAAGAATCATAATGAAAACTTACTAATACAAATTAAGAAGCTTAAGAATGATAAGAGGTTGCTAGAAAACAAGTTAGAACAAATCCACAAGGAAGCATTAAAGTCCTCAGGAGTAAAAATCCAAGTTGTGGAAAAAGGAATAAATACAGATTCAATCTACATCATAGCTCAAGAAGATGCCAATCCAGTTGAAGAAAAGACATTTGCGGATGTTGGAGTACAAACAATAGAAAGTTCAGGGGTACTTACTAATAAAAATGCAGCTGTAACGTATCCAACCACCATGGCTGGGCCACGTCAGCTAAAACTTTCTCTTTATCAGCTCTGATACCATTTTAGTTACGTACCTAGCCTCCAACTAGGCAACAATACATCCAGAATACACATAACATGAAACTTATGCTAATTAAAACCATTCTTTTGCTGTTATCTATTTTCCCATAGCCTACAACTACAATTTATAACAGATTTAGCTACAACAATAACTAGAAAACATATGCATCTGAAGCATGCTAATAATTCAACAGGAGTTACAACTAAATCGTTCATTACAACCACATATAAGTCATTCTCATTCACGCAGAGTTCATGCACAACAATAAAACATGTAAATAACTCAGTTCAAGATAAAAGACTTATCTTAAAAAAAAATCATGCAACCAACTGCTTGGGACAGACGTTCCACCCAACCGTAGATTGTTTGTTCCAAATCTCAACAACCAGTCACCCTCGAGTTGAGGCTAACAATCCACAAAAGAGGGTGGTATCTCACAGTCCACTCACAACTCATAAATCTCTCAACCCAATTGATATTCTTCTTCAACTATCTCGACTTTTCCACCAACTCTCTTCCTCTTGACCTGCCCAACCCAATGAATGCACCATTCATTTATCAGGGATAACCCAAGGGATACCATCCGTTTACCAGGGATAACCCAAGGGATGAACCATCCATTTATCATGGATAACCCAATGAATGTGCCATTCGTTGATTAGGGTATCTCTAGCACATGTAACTAGGAATCTCTCAACTAGGAACTCAAGGGAAACTGTTGCTAGGAAACCTATCAACAAACCAACAACAACACTTGCTGTTTCAGTGAAACTCACGCATGAGTTCACTCTTTCGACCTGAAAACCAGGCTCTTCATTTCTCCAACTCCAATTCGCTCCAATTATGCTCCAGTTACACTCCAGACTTTGCCCTTCTATGGCCACACCAACTCTAAGCTCTCTTTTCTTCTCTCTATCCCCCTTTCATGCACAAACTTGACTTTCTACCCAAATTGCTCGAACCGCTGTTACCTCTGTCCTAACCCATACAAAATTCCTCTCTTTTTTGCTTGCCTTTCTTGACTCACACTCTTCCCCAAGATGATTGTACTCAACCCCCATGTGGCCAATAACTTCGGGATGTGACCACTCACACCCACCCTCTTACATGTATTCAATGATAAGATTTGGAAACACTCCATCAGAAATGGGAAGATTCATATACAATAACATATTTTGGAAAATGGGTTAAATCCATAAACATGGGTAATTATCCCCTTGGACCCCTCTTGGCCATTATTCTAGACACTCCCCTCTCTTGTGGATTAATTCATCCCCCATCTCTTGTCCATGTCCCCTTAACAACATACATCACATTTTATTATTAAAACATTGAAATTCAATTCACAAATTACATCGCTTGACTGTAGCCACATATTATATCTACATAAGCATTAATCAAATTGGGAATTATACTGTGGATGCTACATTCTCCCTCCCCTACAATTGTGCGCCGTCCTCGGTACACTCTATGCTGATATACATATATGCAAATTTACATCACAATATTTAGAAATATTTTTTTTGCAATTTAACAACTCCAACAACAACTCCAACCAAAATATCATGTTCCTCTTGTAAATTTGTTGAACCTGCACATAATAGATCTAGATAAACAATAATACACACATTTGCAGAGAGAATTGGAGAAAGAAGAAGGAGAGAAAGAATAGAAGAATTCTCATTAACCATTGTGAATAATGAATAATTTACACATGATATACTATGTATAACTCAATGAGTGTGCACTAGAGAACCAATGCGCCATAGTGGTGGTCTAAAGTGATCTGGACACACACCAACAGTTATGGGAGTGAACTTCCACCTAGTCTAGTCTCTCAGGCAGTTACGGGAGTGAACTGCCGCCTAGTTGAGTTAACTAGTCAACTAGTCTTCAGTTAATTGACTGAACATAGAGTAGTGAGGAGTTAACTCAGGGAATCAAGGGTAATGCGCCAGTCTAATGATGATCCCAAGGCAAGGTCGAATTAGCATGGTGATGATACCAATGTTGCATGGTGATAAAACCAATGCAACATCTAAACTCAACTCAACTAGTCAAACTGAAGTGTCAACTAAAAGATAATATTCTTCAGGTGGAATATTATCCCGTAAAATATAGGAGAATGAATAATGACTAATTATGAATAATAAAGAAAGAAAAACCTTAGGAAAAATAAATCCTAGGTGTGTGTGAAGTAACTCCAACACCCCCCCTGAACATCACTATGGTGAAAATAAAGAATGGGTTCTGGAAACGAGGCCATGTTAGGTACCAAAATACAAAAGATACACCAAAAATAAAGTGAGGAAAGAGGGAAAACCTCATGGGAAACCCCCCCCCTTAAGGTATAATGTATGTAAAAAGAAGAACTATAGTTTCTAGGCAACTGTGTCCTTCACTCCAAGATGACTTCACAGAGAATGAAACTTCTACTCAGTGAAGGTCTTGGTGAAGATGTCTGTCGTTTGTTCTGCTGAAGGACAAAACTGTAAGTTGATGATCCCCTCGTGTACTAAGTCCTGGATGTAGTGCATGTGGATTTCGATGTGCTTCATCCGCTGCCTCTGAACTGGATATCTGCAGAAATTCAGAGTGCTTTGGTTGTCACATCAGATGACGATCGATCGATGAAACTGAATTCCCAACTCAGTGAGAAAATGTTGTAGCCACATAGCCTGAATGGTTATGTTAACTACCCCTCTGTACTCTGCCTCGGTTGAAGATAGAGCAATGGAATCTTACTTCTTGCTCGATCAACAGATAGGCCCGGAACCGAGACTGAGTGAGTAACCAGATGTGGACTTGCGATCAGTGCTATTGTCAGCCCAGTCAAAATTAGTAAACCCGATGAGATCTAATGTAGAGTCTGCTGCATAATGAATCCCAAAGGTGATGGTGCCCTGTACGTATCAAAGGATACGCTTTGTAGCCTTCCAATGTATCTCATGCAGCTCCTGCATGAACATGGAAACTGTGTTAATTGCATATGAGAGCTCTGGTTTGGAGTGTGTGAGATACACCAAGATCCCCACTAGCTGTCTGTACAGTGTGCTGTCAACCAGTGGAGTCTCCCCTGTTAAAATATTGTGTAACTGCAAAGAATATTCTTATCCCCTTTTGTGGATAAAGCAAAAGATAAAATATATATATTGACAAGTTGGCCCTATTGTGTCTAGACAAGACAAATGTGAATTAAAAAGGTAAAGTGGACAGGCCGGCCTTGACCTAATTATTGGGGGGGAACAACTTGTATTTATAAGAGGCATAATACCTCATTTGTACAGACACTCATCAAGCTCTCTCTATCAAGTGCACACGTCTGAGAGTGATGCAACTACAAGGAGAAGTGACACAACTACAAGGAAGAGTATCTCAGTAAAGGTGAAGGTCATCTTGGTCTAAGTGGTGCACTACTCTGTTCTGGTTAGGGTTTTTGGTGGATCTTCTGTTTGGTGAGATCTCTCTTGTGAGAGACACTGTACTTCGTTATTGAATCTATATTAAAGAAGTTTTGCTGGGTTTTCTTCCCCTTGAGGGTTTCCTAGGATAAATGTTTGTGTACTCTGTGATTGTGTTTCTTTCAGTAAGATCCTTATTATGCTGTTGTTATAATCAAGATTAATAATAACAGATTAAGCAAGAAACTTTAACATGGTATCAAAGCTAAGTTGAAGAGAGCATATTTCATAGAAAAAGAAAAACGTCACTGTTGCCGTATAAGAAAATTAGTGATTTTTATTAAAAATGAATTTCAGCCCAAAGATCATCTAGAAAAGTGCACCCTAGCCTAAGGAACTCATTGACACCTTCAACGCACCTTTTCAGTGGATATAACTCTCGTAAAGTGAAACCCTAGTTTTCACTGGTACTAGAAAACCAGAAGCACCAGTCCATAAATGCGCTGGTCCAGTTTCAAGGGTAAGAAATTGAAATTTTTAGAAATTGACTATACCAGTATACTCACCTCAGTCTAGTGCATCTTTTGGTGAGTTCAGTTTTCAGATCCAAGAAGTTTGATTTTTTATTATTTCTATAGCCCGGAGGGCTAGGGTTTCTATTGCAAGAAATAATGGCTACTGGTTTGAGGGTAGAAGACAGGCTGGAAGGATCTGGAAACTTCTAATCTTGGAAGCATAGGTTGCAAATGATTCTAGACGAGAACATGTCACAATGAATGTACCAGAACCAGAGGAAGAAGAGCAAAATACCAAGCAGAAGGAAAAGGGAAAATAAAGTATCAAGCACATGTGGCAGAGGAAGAGGAATCTCCTCCCTCAAAGAAAGCTTTAGTAGAAATTGAGGATTATGTACTTCAAGTTGAATATAGTTGGTCTGAAGAAAGATAACAAATGGTGGAGTCCGTGGATCCTCCCCACACAAAAACAAAAGATAAGTATTCATGTTATTTTTAATATCTTGTTTTCTTTAGTACTTTCTCATTACAAGTTAGATTTTTCTGAGAATGTTAATTAACCTCATTTTACTTTAGTGTCTATGTAGACTTATGAAGGAAGTATCAAAGAATATGATAAGGAAAGAGATAAAATATTTATTTCAGGTATGATCTCTTATGAGAGTGACAAAGGTATATGTTTAGCTATGATAGTAAGGGAAAATTTGGTAATTTCATTGCTAGAGTGAAAAAGAGTTCAAAAGTTTTATTCATGACTAGGGTTTCATGTCTGTACATGGTTGAACAAGTCTTACTTAAGAAAATATGTGTACTACTCTCATAGAAATCATGATATAGTTTTATTCGATTACTGCTTATTGTTACTGATTGATTGGCTAAGTGACATATCTCAGAAAGCATACTGTAAGTAAGTTCACAGGTCTCAGAAGAAAGAACTTATGCCTTGACTTGCAAAATTTAGACAACATGAGAAGGACTTATGATACGGTGACAGTCAGTAAAGACCAGGCAATATCCAATATTTATATAGGAGTAGGAGGCTCCTAAAGATGCAAAACATAAATGTTCAAGATGAAGACAAAGATGGATACTCAGATATAGTTGATGAGATGCAAGTAATTTCAGGGTGTTCTAGTACCGTTCTTATAGATGCAGAGGGAGCAAGTTGATCTAATATGAAGTAAAAAAGAAAGAAATGTTCGAACTCAAGAAGGCACCCAAGATATTACAGAAGAGAACTTCAAGGATGATGATTAGAAGCTCTTAGTTTGGTGCAAGAGGGAGCTTTGTCTCTAAGTTCGAAATGGAGGATCACGATTTGGTGCAGTTAGGAAAGCAGATGGATGGTGCCCAAGAGATGGGCAGCATGGTATTACACCATGGAAAGATTTTGGACCACAATAGATTTTTTTTAGATCCCATAGCTAGACCTTCATAGAGAAGGAAGAGACCTTCGTAGAGAAGGAATGGGCAATCCCACAAGTAGACCTTCATAGAGAAGGAAAAGAGAAGAGACCTTCATAGAGAAGGAAGAGATCTTCATAGAGAAGGGGAATGATAAATTTTCCAAGGTTGGCCTCTGTCCAAGTGTTGAGTTTTAGATACTCTAGGGACATGCTAGAATACCCTCGTAGAGAGGGGTGTGACCACCCTCATAGAGAGGAGTGTGGATGTTTCTCCAAGGGGAAGCGGGAAGATACTCTCCTCTGGCCAAGGATTGAGTACCCTGGAACACAAACCTTGACCATGTGGAATGGTTAGTTGGCTCCTGAGGTTTGTGTTGTGATCCTACATGGATAATGGAAAGGGAGTCTAGTATTGCCCAGGCTATCATATTAGCTTCTCTAGTTCATGTGGGATGACTAGGAGTGAAGCTATGGTAGTAGTCCTCCCTAGTGGATGGGTGAGATAAATGACTACAAGAGAAGGGAGAACATAAAAGGAATGGAAAAACTCATAGAATATCTTCTGTGTGAAGATAATATATCTTCCGTGTGAAGATAAGAAAGAGCATCTTCTGCGTGAAGATGAAACAAAGAAAGAGTATCTTCTGTGCGAAGATAAAGAGAACAAAACTTCTTTAATATGGATTCATGGAGAACCAGTCAGTGATCATGATGCCAGATGACCAAGTGGATTATATTGATGTTACCTAGTTGATGATGTTGCCCAGTTGATAATGTTATCCAGTTGATGCTGTTGCCTAGTTGATGATGTTTCCCAGTTGATGATTTTATCTAATTGATTCTACTGTCAAGTTGATGATGATTATCTAGTTGATGTTATTGCCCAGGTAATACTATTCAGTTGATGATGACATCCAGTGACTTGTCAAAAGATAAAGAATATCCTTCTTGTTAAGAGGGAGTGTTAAAATATTGTGTAACTTCAAAGAATATTCTTATCCCCTTTTGTGGATAAAGCAAAAGATAAAATATATATATTGACAAGTCGGCCCTATTGTGCCTAGACAAGACAAATGTGAATTAAAATGGTAAAGTGGGCAGGTCGTCCCTGACCTAATTATTGGGGGGGGCACAACTTGTATTTATAAGAGGCCTAGCACCTCATTTGTACACACACTCATCAAGCTCTCTCTATCAAGTGCACAAGTCCGAGAGTGATGCAACTACAAGGAGAAGTGACACAACTACAAGGAAGAGTATCTCAGTAAAGGTGAAGGTCATCTTGGTGAAGGACTATCTTGGTCTAAGTGGTGCGCTACTCTGTTTTGGTTAGGGTTTTTGGTGGATCTTCTGTTTGGTGAGATCTCTCTTGTGAGAGACATTGTACTTGGTTATTGAATCTATATTAAAGAAGTTTTGCTGGGTTTTCTTCCCTTGAGGGTTTCCCAAGATAAATACTTGTGTACTCTGTGATTGTGTTTCTTTCAGTAATATCCTTATTATGCTATTGTTATAATCAAGATTGATAATAACAGATTAATCAAGAAACTTTAACACCCCCACCATCCTCAAGTTTGACTCCTGATAGGAAAGGAGTCAGAGCATACTTACAGTCTGTCATGTGAAATCTCTCAAGGAGATCTCGTGCATACTTGGCCTGAGACAGTTTGATGCCTAATGTATCCTGACTGATCTCAAATCCAAGGAATAAGTGTAGCGAACCCATGTTTGTCATCAAAAACCTGTCATGTAGATTCCTCTTGACTGCAGCAATCGCTAAAGTCGAGCAACCAATGATCAACAAATCATCAATGTACAAAACTAAAAGTAGAAGTGAATCAACCGTTCTGAGCATGTAGACATCCATGTCTGATTTACAACGTACAAAGTTCCGTGACAACAGGTAGGAATCCATCTTGGCATACCATGCCCTCAGAGCCTTCTTGAGGCCATAAAGGGACTTCTTCAGTCGACAGACCAAATATGAGTCCTGCATAAATCCCTAGGGCTGCTCCCTGTAGATCTCCTCAGAGAGATCACTAAGAAGAAATGCATTCTTCACGTCCATTTGATGGAATTCCCATCCCTTGGATGCCGCAATGGAAATTTCCAATCGTATGGAATCCATCTTCGCTACTGGAGCAAAGGTCTCATCATAGTCAATACCATGCACCTACTAAAAGCCTTTGGCAACAAGCCTGGCTTTGTATCTGCTGATATGTCCATCCACCGCACTCTTGGTCCTGTATACCCATTTGCATCTAAAAATTTTCCTCCCATAAGGAAGGGGAACTAGATCCCAAGTCTGGTTCTCGAGGAGGGAGTTGTACTCCTCCTGCATGGCAGATTCCCAAAAGGGATTTCCAGCAACATCGCCATAAGACTGTGGATCTGAAGACTAAACCAAGAAAATATGCTTGGCGGGAAATGGTTCAGTGGCAGTGACTGCAACAGGAGGCTCCTCGAAATCAGATCGATTCCTGCTAGTGTCGGCTGGATCACCAACGAGATCCCCTACATCCTAAAGAGTAGTCTGTGCCCACTTGGGCCTCTGCTCTGGCTCTGCAACTACATCTGGATGCTCTGAATCTGCATATGACTGTACTAAATCTGAATTTGAATCAATTGAGTTCGCTAAATCACAACTCTCGTTTGAAGATTCGGCATGTGCATGATAATCATCTCAGACAGGTGGAAGAATGAAGGTGTATGTATGCGATAATTGAGTTACATGTGAGACACTTTCCTCGAATTGGACACTTCGCTCAATGATGAGATGGTTCTAGGAAAGTTCAATAAGTCTATATTCCTTCACACTGTTGGGGTATCCAATAAAAATTCACTCAGTGCTCTGTGGATCAAGTACCTTCCTCTTTTCAGAGGGAATCTGGGCCCATGCACGTGAACCGAAAATGTGAAAGTGGGTCAATTCCGGTTTGAGGCTGCTCCAAGCCTCATAGGGGGTCTTATCCTTGACATATCTATGGGGAGATATTTTTTGGATGTATGTTGCACGATTAAGTGCTTCGGCCCATAGTCTCCGTGGTAGTGACTTTGCATGCAACATGCAATAAGCCATCTCCTTTAGAGATCCATTTTTTCCGCTCAACAACTTCGTTTTACTGCGGAGTATAGGGAACTGTGTGCTACAACTAAATCCCTTCCTCATGGAAAAGATCATGGATCTCATGATTTACATATTCTCCTCCATTATCAGTTTGGAGGACCTTGATATTCTTTCCGGTTTGTGTCTCAACTAGGGCTTTGAAATCTTTGAGGTGTTAAAAGACCTCAGATTTTTGCCTGAGAAAGTAGATCCATGTAAAATGTGAGAAATCATCAACAAAAATGAGAAAAAACCTCGCTTTCCTGATCGATGGATGCGGAAAAGGACCCATAAGGTCACTGTGGATCAGATCTAAAAGTGCAGAGGCTCTCTGAGACTTTCCCTTGTCGAATTTCTCTTGAGGGTGTTTCCCGAGAACACATCCCTCACACACTCCCTTGGAGAAATGGATGTCTGGTAGACCATCAATCAATATTTGCTTGCTAATATGTTGCATGTATCTAAAATTCAAATGTCCAAACCTTTCGCGCCATATCCTACTACTTTCATCCGCATGAGTAAGCAGTAAAGCAGAATCAGGTTCAATGAATTTGGAAAATGTATACAATCTAGACTGATGATTTACCTCACTGGTAGCAACCCTGGAGTTGGATTGCATGTCGTAGATGTCCATGAAATTTGGTGTGAATATGAATTTCTTTTTGGTGCCAGAATTCGTCATCTGATACACGGAGAGAAGGTTGACAGAAAGTTTGGGAACATGCAACACATTCTCGAAGCTTCCGTTGGTGAGTTCAATCCTTCCTTTGGAAGTAAACTTTGGATCTCTGTCTGAAACTATTTCCTTAGGTACTCCATGTAGCCTAGCAACTTCTCTCATATAAATATCTGCAATATTTGCTGCCTTGTGTGTAGTCTTTACAGGAATAAAGTGTGATTCTTTAGTCAATTTGTCCACCACCACCATGATGGAATCATGCTGCTTCACTATTCTGGGCATCTTAGTAATAAAATCAACTGAGACAACTTCTCACTTCCATTCCAGAATAGGTAATGGATGTAGCAAACCTGTTGGGTGTCTATGTTCTGTCTTTACTTTTTGCCATTGCAGACACCTGGCTATGTAATTAGCCACTTCTTTCTTTATTCCTGGAAAACAATATTGGCTTCTTACCGTTGCAATTGTTTTCTGATATCCTAGGTTACCGTGATATGACACATTGTGGATCTCCTTCAACACTGCATTTTTCAGCTCACTGGAATTCAGAACATACACCTTACCTTTGTACATGAGAATTCCATCTTCTTTCAGCTCATAATAATTAAATTTCTGCTGAAAATTACCTTGCTGTAATGTCTCTTTTATTTTTAAATAATTCTTATTTGATTTTTCTGCTGCAATAACTTTGTCTTTTAGATTCGTTCTGTACATGCTAATGGATGCAATATGAACTTCATGATATCTCTTGCTAAGTACATCGACGACTTGATTTTCCTTTTCCTTTATGTGCTTAATTTCGAAGCCATATTCATTCAGAAATTCCAGCCATCTAGTTTTCCTAACATTTAGGGTTGGCTGTCCAAACAAATGCTTCAGACCATAGTGGTCTTTCCTTAGCTCGAATTTCTTATCCACAAGGTAATGCCTCTACATTTTTAATGCATGTACAATCGCTGTTAACTCCAAGTCATGGGTAGCATAATTCCTCTCATGCTCTTTTAATTTTTTGGACTCATAGCATACCACATGATCCTTTTGACTAAGGATTCCACCAAGCCCTTCCTTGCATGCATCGGTGCACACAAAAAAATCTTCGTTTGGATCTGCAATCTTCAAGATTGGAGCACTTTTCAATATTCTTTTCAACTGTTAAAAACTCTCTTCACACTTGGAAATCCATTCAAATTTCACACCCTTCTTTTGCAAATAAGTGATTGGACTTGCAATCTGTGAAAAACCTTTATGAATCTTCGGTAATAACTAACAAGACCCATGAATGATCTGAATTCTGTCACATTCTTTGGTGCTAGCCATCCTCTAACGGCCTTTATATTCTCAGGATCCACTTCTATCCCTGCTGCTGATATTATATGCCCCAAGTAATGAATCTTCTTTTGATAGAAGATGCACTTACTTAACTTAGCATATAATCTGTGCTCTCTCAAAACTTGTAACACCATTCTTAAATGTTGCTCATGTTCCTCTTTTGATTTGGAATAGACGAGTATATAATCTAAAAACACAATCACAAACTTGTCCATGTACTTCCTGAACACTCCATTCATCAAACACAAAAAAAATGTTGGGGCATTTAATAGTCCAAATGACACCACCATGAATTCATAATGCCCATATCTTGTTCTGAATGCTGTCTTGCTAATGTCTTCTTCCCTTGTCCTTACTTTATGATACCCTGATCTCAAGTCAATATTTGAAAATATTCTTACACCTTTCAGCCGATCAAACAAATCATCAATTTTGGGTAAATGATACTTATTCTTTATGGTAACTTTATTAAGTTGTCTGAAATCAATACACAACCTTAAGGTTCCATCCTTCTTCTTCAAAAATAGAACCGAGGCTCCCCAAGGTGACACACTTGGGCGTATATACCCATTTTTTAACAACTCTTCAAGCTGCATCTACAACTCCTTCAATTTTGGTGTACCCATTCTGCATGGTGTCTTAGACACTGGGGAAACTCCTGGCACCAAATCGATATATAAATCAATGTCTCTCTTTGGTAGAAATTCTGGGATTTCCCTAAAAACATCTTCAAAATTCCTTAAGACCGGATGGTCTTCAATGCTTGCCACTTTATCTTTGGCTGCCTCCTCCATATGGGCTGCAAACACCTAACATCCCTTCCTGAAGCTCTTCTTCAACTGCATAGCTGAAATCTCTCTAACAACTACAACTCTTGGAATTCCTTGAATCTTTCCTTGCTTCCCTTCCTCATCGAGACATGTGATTGTCTTTTTGTAAAATTCTAGGACAACATGATGCTTTTCCGACCAATCCATGCCAATTAGACAGTCATACGAGCTCAATGGTACGATGTTTACATCTACCTTCGTATTGATTCCATTCATGTCTATTTGACAATCTTTAACCAACTCATTGATCTTTCTCTTAGCCCCCATGGTTAACTGAACTAAACAAGATTTCTTATGCTTATTTCTTTGCAAGTGAAATATTTCAACCATGTTAGAATTAATGTAACTATGTCTAGCTCCAGAATCAATTAAAATTGGCATGGGTTGGTTATCAATTTTACCTTCTACTTCAATCATGGGGGATTGATACTCTGCCTTCTTGTTTTCAAAGGTTTCATAAATCCTTGGCATACTTCCTCCCATGTCTCCCACTATTTCAACCTCCTGAATGTTGTGGAAAATCCTCATTCTTTCTCCTTTATGAGGGTAGTCCTTAGATAAATGATTCCCCCCACATCCCCAACATTGAACAGACTATTGCCTTTGCATTTTCCCAAATGAATCTGCATTCTTTTGATCATTTTCGGCTGCCTGGCCTTGCTGAATTGCTTGAGAGTTATTTCTGAAAAAGGGTGGCTTAAAACCTTTCTTCATTTGATAATTTTTCTCTCTCACCCGATCATTCCAAGTCTTTTGGAACACTGGCCTTCCTTTTCTTTTCTCATAAAGGTGCCTTGCTCTCCTTATGATTTTCTCCAAGGTCTTGGGGTTTTCATATTGAATCTTATCACTATAGAAGGAGGGTAACCCACGTAGAAACCTTTGGATTTTAACCTTCTCATCCGTGATGAAGTCAACATACTTCAACAATTCAAAGAACTGCTTCTCATATTCCTCCATTGTCATGGTTCCCAACTTGAGTTCAAAGAAATTTTTCATCTTTCTCTCATAGTAATGCTCGAACAAATATTTCTCCTGGAAATATACTTTGAATTTCTTCCATGAGATTCTCTTCTCATCGAGGTTCTTGGCTTGCTTAAGTTGATCCCACCACATGGTTGCCTTTCCTTGCAAGTGGTAGGTGGCAATCCTAGCTTCTACCTAGGATGGGTAGTCATGCAGTTGGAAATATTTCTTTATTTCCAATAGCCAAGCTTCTTCCTTTTCTCCTTTCCCGTGCTCACCATTGAAAGTAGGTGGCTTTATTTTCTTGAGTTCACCTTGCAATATGTCTTCCTCATACCTTCTTCTTTTCCTCCGAACATGAGACACACTTGGGATGCTTCCTGATCCTAAACTTGCATGATTTCTTAAAGTGGAATGCCTTAGAGAATGATGGAGTTTTCTCATGCTTCTTTGCTGCATATCATTTCCATGATCATTCATTTTGTTGTGAGATCTAGATGTTGATATTTTTCTAGCACTAGCTTCTTTCTTGGTGCCCGAATGTTTGTTAACTTGCATATGAAACATGTTCAAGCTCTGAAGTATCTCTTCTTGAGCCTTCATAATCCTTTCATTATCAACCCTGTAGCTTTGCACTTCCCTATGCATAATTCTCGTAGTGACAAGCTCTTGCCTATCTCTTCTTCCATTTAACTCTGTCTCAACATTCCCCAAGCTAATATGCAGACTTCTAAACTCTTCCCCATAGCTGTAAGACCCTTGAGCATCTTCCATGACTTTATCCCTCATATAAGAACTAATTTCTTTATGTACCTCTAATTCTACAAGATTTGTAGCCAACACAATTTGTTAGGGTAAAATAATTACAAGACCCATTAAATTATGTACAATTGTGTTCCCATACTGTATCAAAATTATATCTTTCATGAGTTCACCCAAAAAGTTTCAACACTTATATTATTTTTCCATCTATTCGGACTCATGAACTCGTGGACTCACGAAAGCATAATTCTCCCTTTCATAAGTCCGTCTGAAAAGTCTCAACATTTAGATTATTTTTCCATCTATTCAGACTCACGGACTCATGGAATCGTGGACTTGCAGACTCACGAAAGCATAATTCTCCCTTTCATAAGTCCGTCCTAAAAGTCTCAACACTTAGATTATTTTTCCATCTTTTTAGATTCACGGACTTGCGTACTTGTAGACTCACGAAAGCATAACTATTCCTTTCATAAGTTCGTCTGAAAAATCGCAACACTTAACCATTTTTCCACTTCTTCGCGTACTCATGGACTCATAGATTCACAATAAGTCCAACACTTCACCGTTTTTATAACTTTGTGGACTCGTGAAATCACAGACTCATAATAAGTCGCAACACTTAGCCATTTTCCCTTTGAGGACTCACGGACTCACAGACTCACGAACCGATAATAAGTCCCAACACTTCGCCATTTTTCTATCTTTGCGGACTTGCGGACTCACAGACTCATAGATTCGTAATAAGTCCAAAACTTGGCCATTTTTACCTTTGCAGACTCGCAAACTCACGGACTTGCGGATTCACAGACTCATAATAAGTCCCAACACTTAGCCATTTTTCTATCTCCCTACCTCCGTGTACCTACCACCATGGAAATACATGTCACCTGCCACCACGTCAACTGACACGTGGCCCCCCTCCACGTCATGCTGACATTAGTGTACAAAAATATACTGAAAATTTTCCAATTTGCTTATCCTTGAAATTTCCAAAGGGGTTCAATTCTTCACATTACCCATGAAATTTCTCTCAATTTTACAACAGTAATTTCAACAAACGAATTTTAGACATCCTTTTTTTGGCATTATGGGAAACAGTTTTCCTGCATAGTCTGTAATTTTCACTTCTGCATTCCACTAATTGTCTCATCCAAGCTCAGTGTTGAAAACTAGGCTCTGATACCACTTTGTAACATACCCAACCACCATGGCTAGGCCACGTCAGCTAAAGCTTTCTCTTTATCAACTCTGATACCATTTTAGTAACGTAACTAGCCTCTAGATAAGAAATAATACATGCGAATACACATAACATGAAACTTCTGCTAATTAAATCCATTCTTTTGCTGTTATCTGTTTTCCCATAGCCTACAACTACAATTTATAAAGAATTTAGCTACAACAATAAGCATAGAAAACATGCATCTGAAGCATGCTAATAATTCAACAGGAGATACAATTGTTAGCACTAATATTTTCATGATCAAATTTTGGTCTTAAAAATTCATATTTTTCTTATATAAAGATAATAAGGTCTTCTTAGCATCTTTTTGTCCATATTAACGTCATATGAGGGGTTTTAAAGTCTAAAAATAATATTTTGAAAATGGGTGCTACAGGAAGTTCCTGCAATTTTCCTATGTAGAAAAAGTGTGCTGGCGTTACATGAAGTTCCTGTAGCGCAACCTGTTTTTAGGAAAATGACACAGTTTTGGAGGATGATTATGAGACTGTTATCCCTGTTTTCTAGGGATAACTAGGAGATCATGTCTCAAGGCCCACATGTTTTAGACATGGAGTACCGAGAGAAGGATTGACCTGAGCATGGCCCTGGAGGGCCCATCCTTCTTCCTCTTCGTCAGACTTGTCCTGTTAGCAGCAACAACTTCCATCACCATCGGCTTGGACTTGCATCAGAGAAGACTCTTGCTCCATGAGGTAATTGGTCCAAGGTATCATGGTATGTGTCATGTTTGATCATTATAACCTTCTTATATATGCATCAGTTTCCTTAAATTTCTGACAACTGCTTGGATCTTACACTAATCCACTTGACCATTGTTGGGGGGAATTAACGGGGTGCCCTAGCAAGCTTGTATTTATGGGTTTTGGTTAGCCACCAAGGGGGATTTGCAGAGCCATTGTCCGCTCCCAACATTCTATCACTTTGCATCTTATCTCCCACACATCTATCCCTTTCCCCTAGTCTGGCCATTAGGATGACCTTTGAGGGTTACACTTTGTCTTGTGGGAAGAAGGGGCTAAAGGCTCAGGGGGTAAAAGCAGCTGGTAAAAGATAAAAGCCATAGGAAATAAAACCTAGAGATGCTTCGCTCATGGATCCCCCGAGAAGGCAATAAAAGGCCTCTTGATAAGAAATAAAAGGGACCCTAAGAAAAATAACAAAAACAAGACCTAACCAAGAGGATGGGAGGTCTCATCACGAGCCGGCCCATTATGTTCATAGGTCTCTAGCGGTATGAAATTGCCATTATCTGGACACCACGCCAAGGCAATGACCTTTGGTTACATGGCCAAGGGAAAGGGGGTCTCATCACAAGCCATCCTTATCATTTCTGCAAAAATACCAGTGGGTAACACTGTCAGCTTTGGTCACCACGCCAAGGCAGTGTCCTCTGGTCAGATCTTGAAGCAAAAAGAAAGAAAAGCAATAAATAAAGAATAAAGGCAATAAAGGGGCTTGGAAAAAGTGCATCCATGACGGGTACAGCTCACCCCCTACAAAGGCACCCACGAAAAACACCTACCCCTGGTCTTACTATAACTGGACATCCCTAGACCATATCACTTCATGAACATGGCTTGAATGATCCTCTGTGGAAAATTTCCTTTTCTTGTGGATATTAGCCCAATAGGTTATTCTGTTTGTTTCTTCAACTTTTTATAGTAGATATGTGTAATGTCTTTGAGCTCTTAGAGGATATGCTAGGGTTCTTATGCATGTGTTTGATAAATTTAATGATGAAATATGATTGACATTGCTATGATCCCGAGGACTGATGAGCCCATGGAGGGCGTAGTTTTTGATGTGCAGGACCATACCCGACGGACA
>JASDQU010946373.1:22454-36450 GCA_032191745.1 Picea mariana | reverse complement strand
GCCTCTGGTCGTGGACGACGTCTATTCCGCGCAAAGTCCTAGCTTATTAGTCCGTAGGGTAGAATACCCAACAACATGCACAAATTTTCTTTGCAATCACTTTTTTTTGTGATGATTGTAGACAAATGCATTGCATGCATTCAATGCTAAGGAAAACAACAACCTTTTTTTTTAACAAGAATGATTATTTTTTAATTACAAAAGGAGGGATACAACAACAATGAAACAACCAAATGTTACAAAATTCCCTCTAGAAACATCGAGATCTTCAACAAAAACAAAAATATAAATTTTCACTTCATATGACATGTACTAGTTAAGTTTTAGGACTGTGTCCACCTCTACCTAAAGTTCTCCCCGCTTGTTGGATTCTGGCTCTTGTTCCACTATTTGGTGAACTTCATGAGATTCCTACAAGCCCATGGAAGGCACCGAAGATTAGCATGGAATCTTCCTGATATTCCCTCCATGGATTTCTCGAATAAGTGAGTGAATTTTCTCTAAGTGGTGATCAACTTTCCTCAAAATTGCGGCAAGCTCTTTATCCCTTTTCAATTCATTTTCCTGCAACAATTTTTCCAATTGAGTGTTATTTTCCAATAGATCTTCCAAATCATGTTGTTGTAGCTTCAATTTTCCTTTAAGACTATCCATTTCACAATTGGAATAATGACACGATGATTGACTATGGTGTCACATGAGGCTCTTGGTGCTACAGGTATTTGATAGGTAGTGATGGGGTGAGGGCCAATACCAAATTTTCCACAAGATAAGTCGACTGCACTGAGATATTTTTCTATAAATAGAATCCAATTCACCAATGGTCACTAAGTGCTAGCATGTGATTTTATATAATGATTCCACTACAGATTTCATGTGTACCCACACAACTATGTTATAAGAGACAATAATTGATGGCAGGACTGGCCATGGAGCTAAGCCCGAATTCCATGTCCATAAATCCATCCAAGTGCACACATTTTTTATATGACCTTGACAACATAGGGTGATTCCATACCCAGGTAAATTCCTGATGCAGGAGCATATTTTCCACCTTAGCAACGTGCCAACATTCCAGCACATCAAAGCACATTCAAGGAGGGGAGAGGTGCCAACCCTCTCATTTTTTTCTCAAATTTAAATTTTAAATGTAATTAAAAGAAAATTAAATGTTGTAAGGATTGAGTAGAACCGAGTTGATGCCTTTGTACAAGAAATAGATAGAAAGGCCTTTAATATGGTCTGAGTTGTATAGATTGTGAGAATCACCTTAGATCTGAGAAAGTAAATGTTCATTCAATGTAATTTGCCTCAGTAGTTAGGCGTTTTAATTTTGATATGATGTCACTAGTGTAGCTTGGAGGGAAAGGCTTGAGGAGCCCCTCTTTTTTAAAAATATTGAAAACAATTATTCATTATTCGTAGAGGAGAAGGAGGAGAGAAGAGTCGAGACTTTGTTTCAGTCCAAGCCTACACCCATTGTAAACAAACATTCATATTAATACAAGAAGACAGTTTTTTTTCCTGCCTATGAGTTTTCCGTGCGTTTATATGTTTATGGATGTTATCTATGTGTTATNGGGAGGAACCTCAAGGTTATTGAACACCTTGGAGGGGAAAGTCTATGCAGGAGAAATCACAACCAAATTTGTTGAATACTTTGAGAGCTCTGTCAGGCAAGCATTGAGTAGGTGTAGATGTGTGTGTAAGGTTTCCATCTGCAGGGATAGACATAATTATCTGTCGATGAGTTTTTTGGATTATTTCTGGGTTCTTTAGGCTAAATGCAAGGAGTGCATGAAAGAGTATTGGAAACTCTGTGAGCCAACGCAAGGAGTGCGTATATGAACTCTTTTGAGTCAGAGAAGAATGTGCTAGGATGGAACACCAGAACATCTATAGAATCAGGGAGGAACCTCAAGGTTATTGAACACCTTGGAGGGGAAAGTCTATGCAGGAGAAATCACAACCAAATTTGTTGAATACTTTGAGAGCTCTGTCAGGCAAGCATTGAGTAGGTGCAAGAGTGAACAGGAGAAATCTATTTCAAGTTCAAAGAAGAGATAAGTGTCAAGGAAAAGACACCCCAAAGTTACTAAACAATTTGGAAATATGTGTAAGGGGAGATACTTCAGAGTATCTAAATACTATGGAGGAAGGGATCAACAAGGAGTGATTTGAGAGAGTGCAAGGAGAGCACAGAACCAACACATTCTGAAGTGTTGGGAAAGTTTAAGGAAACAAAGTTGTTGAACATTATATAGGAGAGCTCTGCAAGTGTGCATTGAGAAGATGTAGGATATGCATTAATGAGCCTAAAGGATTTTAGGGAGAAGGAGGAAGACCTATGCAAGGAGTGCACCAGGCCAACACTCAGACAAAGTGTTGAAATTCTGAAGCCATCTGAAGGCTCAGTCAAGAACAAGGAGTGTGACAGAGGTAAAGTATTTCAACTCTACAAATATCGGGAGGGATAGTGCTTTTGCACACAAATTCTCATTAGAGAGGAGAAGAAGGCTAAGACACTTTGAGGTTTGAGCCACATACAAGCTCAGGAGAGTTAGCGCAAGGTGTGTGCCAAAGACGAACTTGGTTCAAGTCTAAAAAGCTCAGGAGTGTGAGTGTTAAGTGCTAGGAGGGCACCATAATTCCTTTGGAGGAAGAATAGGGCTGAGTCCCTTAGAAATCCGAGAAATTGCAAGGCTCAGGAGAAGTAGTGAAAGTTTGCACAGTGAGAGTGCAAGTGTGCACCAGAGCTGAGGTCAAATTCTATTGGAAGAATCTCAGAAGGGATAGAACAAGGTATGCATCGATGGACCTGTTCCAAGTCCCAAAGCTCAAGGACGAAAAACAAGTCGATACTCAAAGTAGTTGATCTCGTAGGAGGATCCAAGGCCTCAACCTTGGACTATTATAATTCTTCCAATTTGGGAGAAATTATAATCTCAGTAGAGAGGAGCAACCGCAACCATCAGATCTATCGTCAGAGAAGATTTGGATCGTTGGATTGAAGTCCAGACGAAAGGAGGAGAACTAAGGAGGAGATAGATCCTAGCTGTCGGATATGGGCACGAAGACTAAAATTCGTTGGATCCAGAGGTAAATGCATGAGACTTAAACCCTTGTAAAAGTGCACAGGAGAGTGGGATAGTCGAAGTCCCAAAGTTCTGAAGCTAGTCGGAACCCTCCATCGTCTAGAGGGATAGGTGGAAAAATATCTGAGACTCTGAAGCAGAAGTACTCTAGGAGTTATTGGATAATAAGAGTGTGAAATTGTCGAAGCTCCGAAGCCCAGAGCTGATCCTAGCCATCGGTGTTGGGAAGGGACACATGGAGTGAGATCTGAGACTCTAGAGGAACATCCCTCCAGGAGATTTTAGATGAGGTGGTTGCAAAATCGTCGAAGTCCCGGAGTTGTGAAGTGAATATAAGTCATTGATATCAAGGAGGATACATGGCAGCAGATAGGAGAGTCTGGGAGGTAAAGCTTAGAAAGATTCGTGTGGAGAAAAGAGAAGATTTCGTAAAGTCATGAAGGACGAAGAGATCTGGATCATTGGATCCAGGAAGGACACACAACGAAGATTTGTGTACTCTAGGAGAAAATTACTCCAAAATAATTGGAGAGTGGAGGTGTGAGGACTCGCGAGGGCCGGAGTCCCAAAGTCATCCCAACCGTTTATTAGGGAAGGATGCGTGGTAGAAGATGTACCACTTCAAAGAAAAGTTACTCCGGGAGAACAACAAACTGGGTGGAGCCAGAATTCCCAAAGAGATAAGCATCGTAGTCCATGAAGGTCATGCATCATAATTGGATGGGTGTCAGTAGATTGTGAACTTCATAGACTTATCACTCTGGAGGTCTTGTGGAAAGGTGGTTCAGAATTTTCTAATGCACGGGAGCCCAAAGTTACTGTGGACCATTGATCCCAAAGGAGAGCATGGACTATTGATATGTGAGGGGACACATGGAGGACGGAGGTTCACTCTGTTGGAAAGCCACTTTGGAGGAATTGGCGACAGTAGAAGTGAAAATGCCTGGATCCCGAAGATCTGAAGTGCCCTTTGAATAGGCACCTGGTCATATCTAGCGGTCACATGTAGTTGTCGATGGAGAAAAGGGGCTAAGGCCTGATATTCAAGATCGAAGGCACAGGAAGCTAGAGAAAGAGCCCAAGGGGTTCAAGTCAGCACAAACCTTCACCAAGAGGAGGGAAAAGGGCCCGAAATCATCGGGTATCAGCAGATTTTTCCCATAGTTTGTCACGGGGTCTCTTGAGAGACTCTGTAGGTGTTTAGAGGTCCTCGTTCACTATTTTCAGAACGGTGAAGAAATTTTAGGCCTGTGGATAAGGTTTTGTGGCTCCAGCAAGGACTCGAAGAGATGATCCAGCTCAGAAATTTGAAGATCCTTGACTGGGAGGTTGTACAACCCTGAGGAGAGAAGGGGGGGTTGCATCAAGTGGTATAAGAGAGGAAATTTTCTTGCATACAGTAGAAAAAGGAGAGAAGGTGAAAATAGATAGTCTGATACCATCAAGTGGTATCAGAGCCACAAAATTGATTTTTGTAGGTAATAAGAGGTAGTTTGATAATATAAAGTAGTATTAGAGGTTTGATTTCTCATGTAGACAGCAGGTGAAGGAGGAGGCAAGGTATTGATGCTCTGTGTGTGATTTCTTTCAAGTGTGTAGCAGTCAAGTAGACAACCATGTGGGCTATAGAAGAAGATGGAGACACTCTCAGTTGCGTAGTAGAGAACAAAAAACCAAGAGGGCTGAAGTCAGAGAAAGGAAATGGCTACTGAAGGCCATATGCATGGTCAAGGAAAGGACCACTGGAAGAAAATCAAGGTAGAGATGGACAAATATATCAAAGAGATCAGATAAAAAATGGACAGGTTGACGCTGAAGATGCAACAAGACTCACAAGTACGTTGGAGGTATGAGGAGGTCTAAATGGTCTATTCATAATTTTTTGGCTAGAAAGCAGCAACAACAGTTGAGGAGGTGGCTGAGGGAATTTGAAACCCTCAGTGAAACAAAGGAGACGGTTTTCATCTGTGAACTGGAAGTTGGATAAAACCTCAGTGATGAGGAGAAGAGATAAAGCAGAGATCTTGTAGACTGCAAGGAGTTCAGCAATGAGCTATCAGATTTCCATATGAGAAATGATATGAGATCAATGGAGGATCTCATGAAATTCTAGGAGGGAAGTGATGAAAATTTAGATTGTTAGGTGGGCAATGAGAAGAGATCAGTTGATCTCATAGACTTCCAGGAGGGTAGAAGTGAAATCCCATATGTCCAGGTGGGAAAGGGAGAGGAGAGGAGACTATTTGAAAGTCTCATGAACTCAGCTGAGAGTTCATATCAGAAAGGAGTTCTGACAGAGGAGGATCAGAGGTGTGTTCTCATCATTGGCAGAATTCATATATTCCTTCCAAGCGGCCTAGTTGAGGCGAGAGCGTGTGTTGCATATGTAACAATAGAAGGACAACCAATTAAGACTGTCATAGAGGAGGAGAAGGAGAATATACTGAAGTCTTCCTTAGTAGCAGAAGAAGAGAATGAAATTAATATTCTCACTCCATGGGAGATGGAGGTTAAGTTGTTGGAGGATTGGTTGGACAATCTAGAACTAGAGAAGGACTGTCAGGATGCAGTCATGCAAAGAGAAGTTGAATGCCAACATGAGAAGCAACTGGAGGAAGTTGGATTTGCACCGACATGATAACTAGCAAAAGCTAATCTGTCAAAGGAGACAGTTGGGAAACAACTCAGTAAGGAGGCCGTGGAACTTAAGTTTGTAGTGGAGTGGCAAGTTGATGCCACAAGAGATGAAGTCAGTTGCGAGATCAAATTGATCTTCCCATTGAGGTGTGTGATGAGAAGAAGGTGCAACAAGGAAGGATGCAAAACACGATCCAACCAACAGAAAAATTGGAGGAGGTAGTACAGGATATAAGAGAGTTGATGTTGAGATCAACACAAGAAGCTATTAGCAAGAGGAAGCTGAGCAGAACAAAGTCTGCAGTAGCAGCAGGGCAGCAAAAAAAACATCCTATCAGAGGAGCAAGTGGACATCTCCAAACAAGAGTTTGGGATCCAACGAGATTTCAATAGCAGAGCACAGGATCTCATGAGTATGAGCTCATGATTTTCCTGGCAGTGGAGTATGATGCAGGAGCATATTTTCCACCTCAGCAATGTGCCAACATTCCAGCACATCAAAGTGCATTCAAGGAGGGGAGAGGCACCAGCCCTCTCATTTTTCCCTCAAATTTAAATTTTAAATTTAATTAAAATAAAATTAAATGTTGTAATGATTGAGCAGAGCCGATTTGATGCCTTTGTAAAAGAAGTATATAGAAAGGCCTTTAATATGGTTTGAGTTGTATAGATCATGAGCATCACCTTAGATTCTAGAAATTAAATTTTCATTCAATGTAATCTACCTCAGTAGATAAGCATTTTAGTTGTGATAGGATGTCACTAGTGTAGCTTGGAGGGAAAGTCTCGAGGAGTCCCTCTTTTGTAAAAATATTGAAAACAATTATTCATTATTCGTAGAGGAGAAGGAGGAGAGAAGAGTCGAGACTCTATTTCTGTCCGAGGCTACACCCATTGTAAACAGACATTCATATTAATACAAAAAGACAACATTTTTTCTTGCATATGAGTTTTATGTGCGTTTATATGTTTATGAATGTTATCTGTGTGTTATGAATATATGGTGTAGATGTGTGTGTTAGGTTTCCATCTGCAAGGATAGACAAAATTATCTATCGGTGAGTTTGTTGGATTATTTTTGGGTTCTTTAGGCTAAATAAAAGGAGTTCATGACAGAGTATTGGAAACTCTATGATCCAATGCAAGGAGTGCGCATATGAACTCTTTCGAGTTAGAGAAGAACGTGCCAGGAGGGCACACCAAAACGTCTACAAACTCAAGGAGGAACCTCAAGGTTATTGAAAACCTTGGAGGGGAAAGTCTATGCAGGAGAAAGAACAGCCAGAGTTGTTGAATACTATGAGAGCTCTGTCGGGAGGGTATTGAGGAGGTGAAAATGTGCACAAGAGAACTCTATTTTGAGTTCAGAGAAGAGAGAAGTGTCAAGGAAAAGACACCCCAGAGTTACTGAACACTTTGGAAATCTGTGGAAGGGGAGATACTTCATAGTTTATGAATACTCTGGAGGAAGGGATTAGCAAGGAGTTCTTTGAGCGAGTGCAAGGAGATCACATAACCAACACATTCTGAAGTGATGGGGAAGTTTAAGGAAACAAAGTTGTTGAACACTCTATAGGAGAGATATGCAAGTGTGCATTGAGTGGATGCAGGAGATGCATCAGTGAACCTGGAGGATTTCATGGAACAAGAGGAAGACATGTGCAAAGAGTGCACCAGGCCAACACTTACACAAAGTGTTGAAAGTTGGAAGCCATCTGAAGGCTCAGTTAAGCACAAGGAGTGTGCCATATGTAAAGTATTTCAACTTTATAAAGCTCGGGAGGGATAGTTCCTTTGCACACAAATTATCAATAGAGAGGAGCATAAGGCCAAGACACTTCGATTTCATAGCCATAGAAAAGATCAGGAGAGACAACGCAAGGTGTTTGTCGAAGATGAACTTGCTTCAATTCCGAAAATCTCAGGAGGGAGAGAGTTAAGTTATTGGAGGGTGCAAGAATTCCTTTGGAGGAAGCAGAGGGCTGAGTCCCTTAGAAATATGAACAACTGCAAGGCTCAGGATAAGTAGTGTAATTTTCCACAGTGAGAGCGTAAGTGTGCGCCAGATCCGAGGTCAAGCTCTATTGGTAGAAGATCAGAACGGATAGCACAAGGTGTGCACCGAAGGACTTGTTCCAAGTCCTAAAGCTCAAGGAGGAAAATCAAGTCGAGACTCAAAGTAACCAAGCTTGCAGGAGGATCCAAGGCCTCAGCCTTGGACTATTATAATTCTTCCAATTTAGGAGAAATTCTAAGCTCAGGAGAGAGGAGAAACCGCATCCGTCAGATCTACTATTGGAGAATATTTCGACCATTGGATTGAAGTCTAGAAAGAAGGAGGAGCGTTGAGGAGAAGATAGATCCTAGTTGTCGGATCTGGGCATGAAGACCAACAATTGTTGGATCTAGAGGTAAGTACATGAGACTTAAACCCTTTTAAAATTTCATAGGAGAGTGGGATAGACGAAGTCCCAAAGTTTTGAAGCCAGTCGGAACTATCCATCGTCCAGAGGGAGAGGTGGCGACAGATCTAAGACTCCAGAGCAGAGGAACTCTGGGAGTTCTTGGATAAGTAGAGTGTGAAACTTTTGAATCTCCCAAGTTTGAAGCTGATACCAGTCGTCAATGATGGGAAGGGACATGTGGAGTGATATCTGATATTCCAGAGGAACATGAATTTGAGAGATTTTAGATGAGGTGGTTGAAAAATTGCCAAAGTCCCAGAGCTGCGAAGTGAATCTAAGCCATCAATATCAAGGAGGATACGTGGCAGAAGATAGGAGAGTTCGAGAGGTAAAGCTCTGGAATATTCACGTAGAGAAAAGAGCAGATTTCATGAAGTTGCGAAGGAGGAAGAGATCTGGACCATTGGATCCAGGAAGGACACACGTCGGAGATCGATGTACTCCAGGAGAAAAGTACTTAGGAATAATTGGAGATTAGAGGTGTGAGGAATCGTGAGGGCTGGAGTCTCGAAGTCATCCCAATCGTCCATTGGGGATGGATGCGTGGTAGAATATCTGCCACTTCGAAGAAAAGCTACTCTAGGAGAACAACGAACTAGGTGGAACCAAAACTCCCAAAGGGAAAAGCACCGGAGTCCATCCAGGTCGTCCATCATAATTGGACGGGTGTCAGCAAATTCTGAACTTTAGAGACTTATCACTCTAGAGGTCTTGTGGAGAGGTGGTTCGGAATTTCTCGATGCATGGGAGCGTGAAGTTACCGTGGACCATTGATCTATGAGGGGACGCATGGAGGACAGAGGTTCACTCTATTGGAAATCCACTTTGGAGGAATTGGAGACTAGAGAAGTGAAAAATACCGCAGCTCAAATCTCTAAAGCACCCTTTGAATAGGCGCCTGGTCATAGCCTGCAATCACATGTAGTTGGCACCGTAGAAAAGGGGCTAAGGTATGAGATTCGAAATCGAAGGCACCAGAAACTAGAGAAAGTGATCGAGGTGGTCAGGTCAGCACAAACCTACACCAAGAGGAAGAAAAAGGGCTCGAAATCATCGGGTATCAGTAGAGTTTTCCCATAGTTTGGCCCAGGGTCTGTTGAGAGAATCTGCGGGTGTTCAGAGGTCCTTGTTCACTATTTTGAGCACAGGAAAGAAATTTGAGGCCTATGGATAAGGTTTTGTGGTTCTAGAAAGGACCCGAAGAGTTGATCCAACTTATAAATTTGAATATCCTTGACCAGGAGGTCACAAAACCCCGAGGAGAGAAGGGGGGGCTGCATCAAATGGTATCAGAGCGAAAATTTGATTGCAGATAGGAGAAAAAGGAAAGAAGGTAAAATTAGATAGTCTGATACCATCAAGTGGTATCAGAGCCACATAATTGATTTTTGTAGGTAAGAAGAGGCAGTATGATAACATTAAGTAGTATCTTAGGTTTGTTTTCTCCTATAGACAACAAGTGAAGGAGGAGGCAGTGTATTGATGCTCTCTATGTGATTGCTTGCAAGTGTGCAGTAGTCAAATAGATAACCAGGTGGGTTGTAGAAGAAGTTGGGGACACTCTATTCTCACTCATTACACATGTGAGTCCTTTATTACATGTGAGTCCTTTATTGTGTTGACCTCTATTACATTTACACCATTAAATATAAATTTAACTCGATATATTCCCCCTTGTGGTCATATCATTCCATCAGCCCTGAACTAGAAAACCTTTTATATCGGGTTCTAATAGTATTCTCATATGTGAACACTCAACAATATTCATCTCAAAAATCTATTATTCTAGTCATCTTCTACATCCTTCTCAAGATTCCAACTTACCTCCTTTTGACACATGGTCTAGTGTTAGAAAATATGGTGAAAATTGCTATCTTTCAAACCATAAAGATCCATGAAGTTTTCACTAGGAAAAAGTTGTTAAGATTATTGAGGAGATGAAATCTTAACTAGAAAATATATTCTAGGTCTACCATCTCAGGGAATTTTTCCTTCAAATACATTTTCTAAAACTACCAGTGTCCTAGAACAATGGATTTAGCCTCGTTTTTACATTTTTAATGAAAAACACTTGAAATCTATCCAAATAATTTTATGGATTTTCTTGTGCCATCCCATAGTCTCTCCTATCCAAATTTCATCATGAATGGAGCTGTTGGTAGAAAGTACTATCTTTTCCTATGGAAATTGCATTTTGCCAATTTTCAAGAATTCAATGCCAAATATACAAACCAATGCTCAATGACACCTTTGTGGATACTGTCATTTCAGACTTCCACCTAGATTTTAAAGTCCATTTAAGTTTATATGCTCAAGTTATGATCAAGATAAGATCTTGGCTCTCAAACATTTTTTGTAATTATAAAATTCCATCATATGAAAAACGCTCATTTGATAGTGGGGTTTGAAATCTCATCTCACATAAATGCATCGTCTCAATTGAAAAAAAATATCTTTCAAGGCATCAACCTCCTTCAAACTTTTATCATTGGGACTTCTTCTTGAATAATGCTTATTGGGACTATTCAAAATATCAACCATCAACCTCTTTTAAAGTTTCACCTAATTCGAAGGAAAAATCCATGGGGCCATTTCAAAAGTGGCCATATCACTCTACCATGTACTCGATATCATATGAAGCCTTATTGAGGAAACATAGTGTATGTGTTTTTTTTTATTTCTATCATCTCTATTGATTCAACTTCTTCTAGATTCCTTAAAAAAATTCCTTTTGAATTATGATTTTGTTATTTGGTAACTCTCTTCTCAAATTCCATTAAGCCCCACATAGAAATACTATTCATTGACCCAATTTGAAATATACGCCCATCGAACCATTTCAAATGTTCCACCCAATGCAAAGGAAAAATCTCATTGGGACATTTCAAAATATTGATCATCCATCACTTTCAAAAGATCTACCTTATGCAGAGGAAAATGGCCATTGGGTCATTTTCAAAGATTGCTCATTGGCCAATTTCAAAATATCCACCCGATGTGAAGAAAAAATGGTCATATAGCCATTTTTAAATATCCACCCAATGCAAGGGAGAAAAGGACATCAAGACATTTCAAAATATCCACCCAATGCAAGGGGAAAAATCCATTATGCCATTTCAAAAGATGTCCATTGACCACATTCAGAATATCCACTTAATGCAAAGGAAAAAGGGCCATCAATCCATTTTCAAAGAGTGGAATTCAATCACTTTCATAAGATTCATTCGATGAAAAGGAAAAAGGCCATCCAACCTCTTTGAAATATATGGCCTAATCTTTTGTTAGGCCACTTTCAAAGACAACGTCAATCTTTGAAGAAAAACCTTCAGGCTATTTTGAAGATTCACCCTTACTTTGAAGGAAAGGCCTTCAAACTTCTTCAAAGTATTTATCCACAAAATAAAGAAACAATTAACATATGTTAAATCCCTAACCCACATTCATTATTAGTATATTAGTTATGGTTATATCATCTTAGTGGTACGTTACATCATGTTGACGTTATATCCTATTTATAACAAATGATATTAATTTGTATATGCATCTTTTATTGTGCATTGGATTCATCGTAAAGGGAGATTTCCCCCTAAAATTGGATTCCTTTTCATTGAATCTCTATCATTATAAAGGCATGAATTAACTTGTTCTCTCCATTTTTATTCTATCTAGGGACATTGGTTCATAACATTTGGTTTTAGAACATACAATCCTTGGATTTGGCTCCTTCAAATGAGTCATCTTTGTGTTTTCACTATAACTGTTTTCTATGAAGTTTCAAATAGTTAAAGTTTTGGGATATTAAGGAGAAACAAGAAATTAAATGTAAAAGTTTCAAGTACTAGTTTTCTATACTTTCAGATATACAGGTTGTGAAAATTAGGGTTTTTGACTAATCCTGAAACTAGTCTCAAACAAGTGTTCTTCATAAAACAATCATATTTGAAGCTAGTGAATTCCAAATTGAGTGTCACTTGTTCCATTGGAAATAAAGATCATAGTATTTCAAGACCAAATTTCGGAAGCAATCTTAAAATTTGGACATGTGCTAGGCTATACAAGATTTCTCTCTTGAAAAGGCCAAAATCAATAAGTTTAGGTAAAATTACCGTAACTTTCTGTTGGCACATTAGAAATTGTTCAAACCTATGGTATTATATAGAATACATATCATTCTATTACAGGCCAAAATTTTATACTTAGATATGAATGGATTTCAAACTTACATCAAGTGAAAGGTTGACCAACAAATGAGGGTTTTTAAGGTATGTTCACTTGAAACTTGCATAATTTTTTTATTGGAAGATCTATTTGAGGTATTTCAAAAGGTGTGATAGATAGAAAATATAGGAGAACTCTAGTAAATATTATTGGTCTCACATGGAAGGAGGTGGTGTAAAACATTCTACACTCGCTAAACCTATATAAATCTCATCCATGACCTATGAAGAAAGTGAAGAAATGGAGAACCAAGTATCCAAATTTTGGAATCAAGTTAAGGAATTGGATGATAGGACAATGAAGCATATTGATTTTGTGCATTTTCAAATAAAAATGGAAAATAATATGGATCAAAATATAGAAAAATTATAGAGTTCCCTAGAATCCATGTTCATCCATACCCTAGATGAGAGGCTCTCTAAAAGTGATAATGTGACCCAAAGAACTCATGGAAATAGAGATAGTACTCAAGTTGAACAACATTCCATAAATAAGAATATATCTGAAGGATTTAACTCTAATATTAATGCTAATCATGGATTGGTTCCTAAGGGTATCTAGTTTCCCAATATTGAATTGAGGAAGTTTGATGGAACACATGTCTTTACATGGGTAAAACAAATAGATAAATACTTCAAATTGCACAATATTATGGATGATAGGAAAAGAATTTACTTACAAACTTTGTACTTTGAGACAAAATCTTATAAATAGTATCAATGAGTAGTTAAAAGGAAGCCTCATTCTTATCATTATACTTGGGGGTTTTTTACAAGATACCTAGAAGCACAATATGGTAAAGTTTGGGAACAATATTACTTTAGTCAATTGACACGAATCAAGAATTTGGGTGATGTTGAAGATTATAATTTAGAATTTTAGGTATTGGCCACAACGGTGGATAACATAAGTGACCCACATTTGTTGGAAGTTTACATGTGTGGATTAAAAGAAGACATTAAACATGGAATTTTCTTAAAACATTTTGAGAATGTCAAGGAAGCTATGCAATCTGCTCATTATATCCAAGCCAATAATAGGAAGTAGATATATAATTGTGCCTCATAGTGAAAACCTACCTCCACCTAATTGAATATCACAAAAGGAAATGGATGAAAGAAGAGCAAAAGGACTATGCTTCAATTGTAATAGAATATGGTCCATAGGGAATAAATGTTAAGAAAAAAATTGTTCACCTTGTAAAATAATGATGAGGAGGAAGTAGAGGCATCTACACAAATGTGTGAGGAAGAAATTGTGAACTTAAAAGAGTAGGAAAAACATGAAGACATTTTGCACAACATAGATCTAGACATGTGTGAAATATCCATCATGCATTGACAAGTTAGTCAACACCTCAAACCCTTAATATTCTGTTGAAATATTGTAACTGCGAAGAATATTCTACTTATTATTAAGTTATTATCTTATAGATCAATTCCCTTTTGTGGATTGATCATGTTGATACTTATGTATGACCAAATCCTCTTTTGTGGATTGGTCAAACCCTAATTAAATGATGCTAATTGAGAAGTCGGTCCCTAGGGATAATTAAAGTGGTTTTAGCCACTAAGTGAAGAA
>JASDQU010946371.1:11390-29497 GCA_032191745.1 Picea mariana | reverse complement strand
TGGATAGGAGATGATGTTGACCAACATAACCATTGGGGTGATGTGTGTCACGAGTGAAATGGTTGATAGGACAGGAGTGGTCCCGGAAGGCCTAGAAACCCTTGATGGCTTTAGCTATAATATCGACCGTCGGATATGGAGGACATTGTATCTCATTCATTTATCAGAAGATGTTTGGAATGGTCCCTTGACATAGATAGGAATGAGTGTTGATGACGACGAGATTTCGGGGTTAACAAAAGAATATGATCAAATAATAGGTGAGGGAATTCATAGTCGTATATTTGTTGTGGATCCCACTAGATCCATTAATAAAAGGTGGGAAGATAAGCATTAATCACCATGCATATTAGAGGCATCAACACAATCGAAGCCGTTGATTCTATAATCTTAATAGCCATTGGATTTGGATATGATCCCGTAAGAGTTTGTCATAGAAATATTGGTTGGGGTGACTTAAACTCCATGGGAGGAAAATGTCGATGGTGACCAAGAATGGTCCAAGTGATCCAAGCCATTGGAGGAAGAGTCCTAAAATACATTAGATCTAGGGAAATCCCGAAAGTTTGGATCGTCATCAGGACAATTTGGTCAGGGTGTTGATGCTCCATGGGATTTGGACCCCAAGGATGAAGGTGAAGACAGTCCCAAGTGATCAAGGCAGTTGAGATGGAAGTCTCAATGGGCCAGATAGCATAAACAACTTGATATCTAAAATTCCAAGGTGTCTTAGATGTTGTAGAGAAACCCCAAGACCTTGATCTCTGATACCAAATGTTAGGAACCAAATATCAAGATAACATAGAAAAACCTCAGAATAAGTACTCAATGCCTTGAAAAAGAGAGAATTTTAGATAATAATCCTCTTCAATGGGGAAACCTCCTTATACATCACATAAATTTCCAAATACAATATGATTCCAAAGGAAAAGGTCTCCTTGGTATATATAGGAGACTAGGAGGTACAATTAAAACTAATAGACCCCAGCTGACATAAATAAAATAACATTACTAATGTAATATTCCCTAATTAATGGGTAATGTGATACTATTTAGGACTTAAAATCTCCCCAAGAGACTCGTGCACGCCCTCATATTCCCCTTAACACAACAATGATGATAATTAATTAAACAAATCATAAAGGTTTAGCCCCTCAATTCCCTCCTCTCTCATGGAATCATAGCCCTGTATAACTCTCGAGCTTTTTTGTCATGGAAACAACTATGTAATTTTATTATAAAAAAATTCAAAGCATTTACATTTTCATAAGCACTCTTTCCCCTTTCAGTTTTATAGGCACTCTAGCCCCTTTTAGTTTTATAAGAACTTCTACCTTTCATCAAACAAAATAATTACATTATTAAATTCAAGACTCAAAACCTAGGTATTACAAGCCTACTATATATAAATGTTTAATCCAATTGAACCAATATAATAATATATACTTCAATAGTTTTAATCCACTGTAGACTTCAAATTTTACCTACACTCTACAATATCATCTTTCTCTGAAATGCAATCCCAATAAATTTAGATTCAATCCCTCATTACTCTATGAAAATTTTCACTATACAAGCATTTACTTTAATTTCATTCATTTAGAGGAAACCTTATCTATAGGTATATAATAATCGAGTACAATAATAAGAGTTGAATCCAATACAAGAGAAACAATTATAGGATTTGCATCCACATAAATTGATACTCGATTTCAGAGGACACTCATACCAACTGCCACCTCATATTTTCTTTTGGATTTTTGATTCCTACAAGAATAAATTATTAGCAAATATATGACCTCTAAATATTTGTTGGTATAATTTACAATGTCAATTTCAACAAATAAACTCACTATGCGGAGGCTTCAACCTTCAATTTCCAATTGGAGAAGATGGTTGGCAGAGGTGTAGTCCTCATGTCATATTTTATTGATGAGCTGGTTGATTTTGGCCTCAATTTCTCTTGGAACGACAAATTTGGTCCTCTTCAAATATGCTATAGGATTGAAGGATACAAACGTGCTTGAGTGTGTGTGCACATATTTATTTTTCTCTCTATTTTTCTTAGTACTAAAACATGTTAGCAAATTGTCATTCATATCTAGCTTTTCATGGTTTTATTATTTGTAGTTATGTTCAATGCTATGGATATAATAGAAAAGCATCGAAAAAGAGGTTGGCTCCTTTACCCTCTATAGTTATCCTTTTGAATCCTTTTTTTATTCAAAAGCCTATGGCAATCAATTTATGGACTATCCATGGAAATGTTGTGCTAAGACTAATAAGAGGAGTACTCTACTATCGTGGTTCTATTTCTTTCAACATTTCATTTTCTAAAGCATAAATGGTATCCCCTTCATAGAACTATATATATATCTATATATATATATATATTCACCAATAATAAAGAATTCATTGTATTCATATTTTTCAGTGTTCCTCCTTCCCATATTGGTAAATACTTGATAACTTAATATTTATTGTTTCTTTGTATTCAAGTTCAACTAGAATTTTATGACCAATAATAGAAATGGCATGGCTTCTATGATTTTTAATATGTTAAATATATATGTTTTCCTTATGCTCTTCAACTAGTGTACTACAAACTATTACTGAAGCTCATGCAATGAGTTTTTTTTGAAACATTGGAGGTGTAACTCATTGTGGGGTTAGATAACCATGTTGAGAATCCATTTTTGGCCCATCTATATTGTATGTACATGATGTAATTTTTTTTTTTCGTTAACATTGTTATCCTTTTTGCAATCCCCTTGTGTAAATTTTTTTTCATGATGATTACTTTAAATTTAGGATTGAAAGTTTATTTCCCTAAATGTTTGAATTTTTATATTAGTGTGAAACTATTAGGTTGTTTTATAGTGCAATTTTGTTATGAAGAATTGTTGTTGTCCCTAAAAGTGACTTGTGGATATACGTTCTAGTGCTAATTTGAAAAAGAGGTCTGCTATTTGGTAGAAGGTTCCCTTGACCCTACTTAGGGTGATATTAGAGAAGGTTGGGTATGATTAGCAAGGAAGCTAGTGCATTATTTTCACTTTGCTCGATGAATATGAGGTTTCTAACTTGATCTCCGAAATATATGATTTTCCAACATGATAATGGCCCCAATCCATATCTAATCTTGGATAGAGAAATTTATTGGTAGAATATTTATTGTCCTAAGAAGTGAAATTTAGTTTTCTTATTGATATTTTTTATAGAGAGAAATGATATTTGAGAATAGGGGAGACATTATATCCTCTCAACATATTTTGAAATAGATTTATTATTTTTCCTTTCCTCTCTTGTATAAGTACGAAATCTGTTCTGACCATCCTTTTGGATCTCCAAATAACTATGTGAGATAGAATAAAGAGATACATTATTATCATATTTTACCTTTGTCTTGATATGAAGTACAACATAACCTGGATCCTCAAATTTTACAAACTTTTCTTCATATAGGCCACTATTCGTATCATTTTTCTAGCATAATGGTCTATTAATTTACTTCTTTTTCTATAGGAAATATCTTAAAATGTCTTGGCTTCATCTTTATCTCTTTTTGTGGGGTAACATTAGCATGTTTCTCTGCTTCAAAAAAAAGTTTTTTTATTGTAGATTTCATTGTAAATATGTTTTTAAGTGAGGTAGAATCAAGAAGGTCAATTTCATGTTGCAAATTAGTTTTCTCTTGGAGTTCTAGACAGTTAAGAACTGAAGCACCACCTGAATCTATTTCCTTCTAGTATCTTTCACAAGCAACCTCAATCATACTGTCATACATGCCAACATGCACCTTTTTATTCCTATTCCTATCATAAACACTTTTTTCAAACCTGCCAGAAGATGTTTTTCTCACACCAAATAAATGTGACTCATTCTCAATATTTCCAAGACTTTCATTTTTATCATGCGAGGAAAAAACATTTTCACTATCAGTTTCTCTCTTAGCCTGACTATGTGATTGTTGTTGATGATGAAGGTATTCTAGAGGGAATCGTGACTTTTGGATATATCCAAAAATTGGTGAAATGGGAAGCCAATGTTAATGCCTAGGGTGATATATATACTTTGAATGTAAGTGTATTCTAAATTTTGGGCGAAACTTTTTTTCGTATAGTTTTTTTCTAAATGTCTTGGCACACTGAACAACAAAATACTTCTAAGAGGCTTTTTCCATTTTGTTCAAGAAAGTGTTTTAACTTGTAAATTATTTTTGGGGGAAATTTTCAAGTAACATATCTCTACAGTAGCATATCATTAAAATATTTAACTACAAATTTGATTGATAAACGTCCCCTCTTGTCAATAGAAAATCCTTTGTTTGCAGTAAGTTGTAAAGATAAAAAAATGAAAAATATTGAAAAAATATTGATGTCAACTCTATGGAATTCCAACCATATCAATCCACCTTGGATAGGAATTTACGAGACCATATAATGATACAAATACTATGGTAGTATGTCATTTTAAATGTCAGTGTGTAAAACATAGGTTCTTTGTTTTAGGAATAGTCTTCAAATGGAAGGTTGAGTTCTTTGCAATACGAATGGCACTCTCACTGTCACAATACAACATTCTATTCTCCTGCCACTTTCCCAATTCCTCCATAAACTTCTGTAACAAAATCATTTCCTTACTATTCTCTATAGAAGCAACATACTATGCTTCTATTGTTGAAATTGCAACAACATTTTGCAGTTTTGAAATACAACTTATTGTTGTTCCACCTATAGTAAAAACATACCCTATGGTGCTTCTACTTCTATATTTATCACCTTCCATATTTGAATCAACATATCCTTGTAGAACAGTGTCTGAACCTTCAAAACATAATGGATGAGTAGAAGTACCTCTGAAATACCTGAGAATCCACTTTACTGCCTCCCAATGTTCTTTACCTAGATTTTTCATATACCTGATCACAACTCCCATTGCATGTGCAATATCTGGTCTTTTGAAAACCATTGCATACATCAAGCTTCCAACTGTTGATGAATAAGGAACCATGGACATGTATTCTATCTCCTCCTGTGTCTTGGGACACATTTCCTTAGGTAATTTGAAATGGCTAGCCAAAGGTGTACTAACTGGTTTTTCATTCTACATTCTAAACCTCTCCAACACCTTCTCTATGTACTCACCCTAAGACAATGTCAATTTGCAATTTTTCCTATCTCTTGTTATTCTCATACCAAGGATTATTTTTACAGCACCCAAATCCTTCATCGCAAATGAATTAGATAATTTCTTCTTGAGCACATTTATATCCTTCATATTATACCCTGCAACAATCATTTCATCTACATACAATAGAAAGATAATATAGCTTCCATTTTATAGCTTTTTAAAATAAACATAGTGATCAAAATGACATCTACTATAACCTTGTTCTGTCATAAACATGTCAAACTTCAAATACCATTGCCTTGGAGCTTGATTTATGCCATACAAGCTCCTCTTCAACCTGCATACCAAATTTTCCTTCCCTTTGACCTCATACCCTTGTGGTTGCTGCATATAAACCCATTCCTCCAAATCCCCATGGAAAAAAGTTGTTTTTACATCTAACTGTTCAAGGTGCAAATCCTCCACTTCCATAAGACTTAAAATAGTCTTAATTGAAGTTATTTTAACAACAGGAGAAAACATTTCATCAAAATCTATACCTTTATTTTTTGCAAACCCCTTTACAACAATTCCATCCTTGTAATGATTTTTTCCTCCATCTTCTTCCTTCAACTTGTAAACCCATTTATTCTACAATGATCTTTTTCCTGCAGGGAACTGAACCAAGTCCCAAGTCTAGTTATTTACCAAGGAATCCATTTCCTCTTTCATGCCTTTCTCCCATTTATTTTTAGTGTCTACCTACATTGCCTCTTCATAACATTCTTGTTCTCCAGAATCAATCAACAATAAATAATAGAATGAAGGAGAGTATCATTCAGGGGGTCTACTTAACCTAGTAGATATTCTAACAACACTTGCAGGAGTTTGAGGTACCTATTGATCCTGTTGTTGTACATTTTGATTTTTTGGTACCTTTGGAATTTATTTTTTAGTGATCTCATCAAGCACTATGTATTATGGTTTTTCTTTTTCTTGTTTCTTTCCCTGCAACTGATCTTTGTACATGACCTTCTCATTGAATATGACATCTCTACTTCTAATGATTTTTTTATTTTCATAATCCCATAAGCGATAACCAAAATCACTAAGACTGTATCCAATAAAGAAACACTTCTTGGATTTTGCCTCAAGCTTTGTTCTATTTTCTTTATCAATATGAACAAATGATTCACAACCGAAAGTATTAAAAAAAGAATAGTTTACCTTTCTACCTTTCCATGCCTCCTCTGAAATTCTACCATCCAAAGAGATTGAAGTTCATTCGTTTATTAATTAAACAACAATATCTACAACATCTACCCAGAACTGTAAGGGAAAAATAGCATCAAATCTCATACTCCTTGCATGCTCCATGATTGTCATGTTCATCCTTTCTGACACACCATTTTCTTGTGGTTTTCCTAGAACTGTCTTCTCTCTACGAATCCCATGGTATGAATAGTAATCATCACACTCCTTGCTGCAATATTCATCTCCATTTTCTGATCTGAGACACTTAAACCTTTTTCCTGTCTCATTCTCAACTAAATTTTTTCATTTCCTAAAAGTATCAAAAACATCATATTTTTGTCGAATGAAATAAATTCAAGTTTTTCTAGTTGCATCATAATTAAAAGTAACATAATAATGAGAACCACCAAGAGATGATACCTAAGATGGTCCCCATACATTTGTATGTACAATCTCTAACCTTTCACACTTCTTTTCTTTTCCGACTCTGAGAAATCTGACTCTCGTCTGTTTTCCATAAACACAATGCTCACATAAATCCAAATCAATTTGTTTAAGATCTGGCAACAAATTTATTTTGTGAAGTATTTGCATCCCCTTCTCACTCATGTGTCCAAGCCTATGATGCCACAATTTTGTATCCACTCGTGTAGAAGCTAAAGAGATAGAAGAGTTAGAATTACCAGTACATAAATACAATTTACCTACCTTCTCTCCTTTTGCTATCACCAATGATCTTTTGGTGACATTCCACACCTTATCTGTAAATATGGATATACAACCTTCACTTTCCAACTTCCCTATAGAAATTAGATTTTTCCTTATATCTAGAACATGTCTTACGTCTTTCAACAACCATTGGTTTCCATTCCTTTGCTTTTCTTTTACCTTTCCCATTCCAATAATTTTGCATGGTGCATAATCACCCAAATGAACCTGTCCAAAATCACCTTGAACATAATCTAGAAAATGTTTCCTATGGGGCGTGGCATGAAATGAAGCCCTTGAATCTACTACCAAAGACTCAGAAATATTATCTACAGAAAGAATCAAATCATGTTGTAACACATCACCTATTACATTTGCTTCCGTATTTTTCTCCTGATGTCCATCTCTTTGTTTCTTTGGAGCTCTATAGTATTTCTTCAGATCTCCTTTCTTCCCACAATACCATCACTCTATCTTTACAAATATGGATTTGGATCTACCCTTCCTATAATTCCCATGGTTACCTCATCCCTTTCATCTATCCTTTTGTCTTCCCCTATTCTCCATGTTTGATGCAGGAGCATCGTCGACAAAGCACAAGTGAGAGACAGTTGGGCGCATCACTGCGTATTTTGAAATGTTTTGAATTTAAAAGACCAGTTTATTAATGTAATATCTGACAAATATTTTTGAGTTATGTACATCTTTAATGATCGGAGGCTAAGCCATCACGTAATGTACATATTTAATGATCAGAGGCTGAGCCATCGTGTAATATTGATGGAGAATGTATTTTTTTTTATGAGACGGATCGTAGTACAGATCTGGAGCTTGCACTCTTATCTGTCTGACTCAATATTTATTGTAATAAATGATAAGTAGTTGATAGCATTTAATTTTGATAGGATAACATAGAGTAGTTGGAGGGAAGAACTCAAGATATTCCTTTTTTATAAAGCTTTGTATTGTTTTCGAGGAGAGGTTGTTGAATCTAATGTGTATATTTCCATTGTAAGTCAAGAGTTAGGAGATACAGAGAAATATTTTATGAATGTATGTAAGTTTCAGTTGAATGAATATAGAAGAGGAATATTGTCCCAAGGAGGATTATTATGTATTTGTATGAATGAATGATAGGCTTTTTGTTTAATTTCAATTCTTTGTTATTTCTTGTTCGTGTATCCATGACCGTATTTGCATTGTTGAATGTATGAGTCACTGTGAAGAGTAACTAAGTTTCAATTGTTTCTCTTCATTGATCATGTGGAAGGAATGCATAGTGTCCGCAAGGAGTGCATGATCGAGTCTGTTTTGACTCGAAGCTCATAACAGATAACAAGAACTTGTATGTGTGCAAGGAGTGCATTAACGTCTGCAACGAGTGCATGACAGAGTTTTTAGATTTAAAATATCAGGAGAAGTAGCGTGATTTTAGTCAGGAGAGATAGAAGAAGTTGGGGAACAATCGCAAGGAGTGGAAATCCATACACAGGGGAGTCGACTGTGGAAACGTGTAATGTCCCCAAGCCCGAGCCCTGTTGTAAATCATGTCTATGAAGTATAAATCTTGCATTATGAATTGTAATTATGTTTTATAGGCTGGTGAGCCAAGTTTATATAAGTTGGTGGGATTATGTGTTATTAGGTTAGAGAGCCTAAGTGTTAATGTTGGGAGCATGTTTTTGTATATGTAATCATGCAGAACATTAATAAAAAAACATAAACACCGTTGCGTGCAGACCGACCATGATGAATGAGTAATGGGGGACTAAGCTTCCACAGATTGGGTAAGGGGTTGGGGGTTGGAAGGTTGGAAAGAGAGGCTAAGTGTTAAGCCTAGGGGCTTAAGTCCTTGGGAATAATATTTTAATATTATTCCAAAAATAATGTGAAATATATGTTTTGTCCTAAGTTCTTGGGGAGGAACGCATGCTGATGGAGTGCATGAAGCTTCATGGGTGAAATGTGTCAACCCAGGCACATGCAGTTAAAAAACTATAGAAGTTAGCCATGGAGGGGGCTGGGTCATTCTGTCATCCTATGCCTGAGTTCTCGTGATGCCCGTCTGAACCCATTTTTCCTCTGCATGTGGATCTGCATTGTTTCCTGGTCACACACCCTGAAACTTGTGGGAAACCTGACGGACTGATCCACGTCTCCGGGGAAGAACGAGTATCCCATTTTTTTCTGAGTCATGTGGTGTCATAACTGTGGGTTTTTGTGGCCACACAGTTCATTCATGATCTGTTCTATGTCTTCTAAGGAACCGGACACCTGGGTAATCACCTTAGTCGTGCCATGTTTTAGCATGGGTTGTTGTTGCTTGCAGTGCGATGCCCATCTGTTGTTGTTGTTGTCATCCCTATGTGAATGAATGATGAACCATTGCTATTGTCCTCCCTATGTTGGAATGGAGTTGAAGAGGCAGGTTGTCAGGCCTATGAGCTGCTCTCTCTAGGTGAGAGAGTTTGCTAGGAAGTGGTATTCTTCCAGAGAGAGTCTAGTACCAGCTACGGAGCTCTAAGACTTCCTGATCTAGCTTGTTTCTAAGACCCAGAGAGGGAGGTGAAGAACTGATGGACTGTGCTTGTGAAGGTGTATACTCCCCGGTGGAACAGGCATGTGGGGAATGAGAGTCCATGAGTAGTGGATGTAAGAAGGCATCTTGGGAAGAATCCTTCCAGTTATTATGTGCAGTTTTCCTTGTAACCTCAGCCTAGACTAGGATTCCTTGCCTTGGGTGGAGCTTAGTCCCAGCTCGGGGGTGACCACTACTGAGCATGATGAGCAGCGTGGTCTAAGGCTGGGAGGTTCGTGGAAGGCCTGCACATGGTTGGTGGAATTACCATAGTTTCAAAGATAAGTATAAACTTATGCTTAATATTATGTTTTGCATGCCTGTGATGCTTATATGTATCATGTATTCTATTATGCATATGAATTATTGTTAATGACAGGGATTATTAATGTTAGCAGTAATCATGTGCTTACTCTGAGTTAAATGTGTTTAATATGATTTAAATGCATGTTATTAATTAAGTATGAGAATGATGTTGTTTCGCACAATAATGTTTGCTCGGTCAGTGGGATGACGGTCCAGGGGAGCATTTACAGTTTGGTATCAGAGCCTAGCTTCAACGCTGAGCCTGGATGGGCCGGATAAGTGGTCTTTGGACCAAGGTTTTGAGAAGAAATTGTGTCTGGAAGACTAATTTCTAGCCTCAGAATGTTTCTGAGTGTCAACGGGCTACTTGACCATGTTACAAAGCTCAGGAGGTGTAGCGGTATTATAAAACTGCAGCGGGTGTCGTATATGGCCACAGGGAGAGAGAGAACTCCACACCGAAAGTGTTGGATCAAGTAGATGAAGGTTCAGAAGGAGGGTACCAAGTCATTGGCCAGAAGTCCTTGAGAAGTAGAGTTGGACAGTCAGAATTCTCTGTGGAGAACTCACAAAATCACGAGGGCCGTAAGATGGCCAGAAGTTGCAAGGTGGTTAGTGGATGGAGAAACTCGCCACCCTAGGATCCAGAATAAACGTGGGTCATTGATTGTGATTGGTTTGAACCATTGGATCATTTCATGAATTCAGGGATCGTGAACTTGGAGCACAGGCCAAATTCTTGGTCACTCCAAGTCCCAAATCGCGAAAGAGATTAAAAAGAGTAGAATTGGACGGTGAAGCACTTCCAGGAAGAAGTGCCGAAATCCCTTGAGCTGTCGAATCTAGCCAACTAGCGAGGAAGTTAGGGCTGAAGATCTTTGATAGGTGTAAGCATAGGAGAGATCTGGACCGTTAGATCCAAATCATCGAGGATCGTTCGATCTCGTACAAGAACTCATGTATTGAAATTTGGGGATTGAAGTGACAAGAGATTTGGAGTCGCTGCATCATGAACTCCCGATTACCAAAAACCCAAAACCCTGAAATATCGAAACGATCTACACTGTAGATCGTAGGAGAGGAACTTGACCATTGGATCAAGTATATGAATAGACCGTAATTTCATAATTTTGGCAAATGGAAGTTCAAGATGTGTAGATGCACGAACTCTTGATGCCTGAAACTTCGAAATGAAAAGTAAAAGTAGTGAGGAGGACCTTCTTAAGGACACCATGTGTCACTACCTTGGTGGGAAAAAACTGTGTTGTGGGCCTAAAGGGTAAGGAAATCAAATTTTCGGAAGTCGGGAGTTGGAGAGGGAAGTGAGTGTGAGAACCTCCGGGACCAAAACCCCGAAACCCGAAACCCTAAAGCCCCAAAATCCTGAAACCCAAAGTTTCGTTTGGAGAGCCTTGTAGCACCTAGCAGTTTAGCATTTGATCATGGCCCGTGGACGCATGAGTTGGGCACTAAGAAAATGGGGGCTATCGCCAAAAATTGCAGATCCAAACAGAGCTCATAAAATTCATGGAATCGAAACATTTTCTTATTCGCATTGGTTTATGAATTTTGTAGTTTTATTAAGGGTTTAAGGCCTGACAAACTTTGGTTGACTGCACATTGTGTGTGAAAAGTTCAATGAGTGTCAGGATAGCTGCGAATCAATGCAGATTATAGAAATGGAAGAGGTGCATATTGCCTCCAATTCAGAGAATGAAAGAGAAGGAAGGGATGTCAACTTGGGAGTCGAAGGATCGAACTCCTATGTGCACATAAGAGAATTGGATAAGGAAGGGAAGGTGATGAAAATCATTGAAATATTGCATAAAGAAGCCTAGGCTTGCCGAGCCAATAGCCAAAAGCTCATGAGGGTCAGGGATTGGCAAGGTGAATTCAACTTAATGATGTTGAAGAACCTAGAAATAATAGAAAGGAAATTGGAAAAGGAGAGTGACACAAGCAAAACAGGGAGTCGCAGGACCCTTGAGAGAAAAAGAAGATCAAGGAGTGGTAGAAAACATCGTCATCTCTCCCCAAAGCATTCTGATAAGGAAGCACACAGTAGTTCAAGCCCATCCCCTACCAGAAAACACCGAAGATCTGGAGTGGATGCATTGAAAGGGGAGATGAACAAGATTAAGCCTCCTACGTTTGATGGATAACATAAGAAGGAGGAAGATGTCGAAACATGGTTGCTTGGCATGAGGAAATATTTCTAGTTGCAGAATTATTCCTCTCATGTAGAAGGAAGAATTGCGATGTATCAACTAAAAGGAAAAGAATCCATGTGGTGGGATCAGCTTGTGCAGGTGCAACACATTAGAGAGAAAGATATCACATGGAAGTAATTCAAGAGGTATTTCAAGAGGAAATACCTGACTAAAAGATACTATGACAGAAAGATGAAGGAGTTCTTCGAACTCAAGCTAGGTAGCATGACCATTGATGAATACGAGTGAAGGTTTTTGGAATTATTGAAGTATGTTCCATTCATCAAAGATGAGGCTATCAAGATTCAGAGGTATCTGAGTGGACTACCACCTCCCATTGGTGACAAGATTTAGTATGATGATCCTAAGACTACGGAAGAAACAATAAGAAGAGCGAAATGCTTATATGAGAAGCAAAGAGAAAAGCCTGCCTTTTGGAAGGCTTGGGATGACCAGAAGAAGTTTAAGAAAGAACAGAGGTAGAAGGGAAACAAACCTCCCTTTTTCAGAAATAGTCCTCAAGGACATCCATTGTTTAGAGAGATGAGAATGGATGAAGTAGGGGAACAAAGGCTGAGATAGATGCCCATTCAGTGTTGGGGTTGTAAAGAGAACCACAAGTATAGATATTGTCCCCATAAAAATGGCAAAGCAAGAGTTGTCCATAATGTTCAACAAGCTAAAATAGTGGAGGACATGGGCAGTAGAATGCCAAGGATCTATGCAGCCCTGGAAAACAAGAAAGATGAATTTCAGGTGCACATGATTGAAGTGGAAGGTATGATTAGCAACCAACCATTTATTATTTCAATTGATTCAGGGGCTATCCATAGTTATATAGATCCTAGAGTGGTGGAAAGTTTGCATTTATCAAGAAGAAAACATGAAAAGTATTGGTTAGTGCAGTTGGCTACAAGAACCAAGAGGAAAGTCACTGAGTTAGTTCAGTCCTGTCCGGTGGACATGAAGGGATTGAGCATGAAGGATGAATTGAATAGTCTGCCTTTAGTCTCTTATGACTGTTTAATTGGGATGGACTGGTTGGACCAGCACCATGCCCTCCTGGACTATCATAACAAGGAATTTACATGCCTGGATGAGGAGGGGAATCAGAAAAAAGTCCAAGGAATTCCCAGAGCTATGGTTGTTAGAGAAATCTCAGCAATGCAGTTGAAAAAGAGCTACATGAAAGTCTATCAGTTGTTTGCAGCCCGTGTGAAGGAAGCATCCAAATATGAAGTCTCAAGGATTGGACACCATGTGGTACTAACATAGTTTGAAGACGTATTTTAGGAGGTACCCAGACTACCTCCAAAGAGAGATATTGATTTCTCTATAAATTTGATGCCTGGAGTAGCTCCAGTGTCGAAAGCTCCTTATAGAATGAGTACGCCAGAGCTGAAAGAGTTGCAATTGCAGCTTGAAGATCTTCTAAAGAAGGGCTACATTCACCCAAGAGTGTCACCTTGGGGTGCCCTAGTCCTGTTCGTGAAGAAGAAGGATGTGATGTTGAGGCTGTGCATTGATTTCAGATAGTTGAACAAAGTAATTGTCAAGAACAAGTATTCTTTGTCGAGGATCAATGTTCTTTTCGATCAGTTGAAAGGTGCGAAAATATTTTCGAAGATAGATCTCAGATCGGGATATCACCAGGTAAGAATAAAGGATCAAGACATCAGCAAGACCACCTTTAGAACAAGGTATGCTCATTATGAGTTCACAGTGGTACCATTTGGGTTGTCGAATGCACCTGTTGTTTTTATGTGCTTGATGAATGGTGTATTCAGGGACTATCTAGACAAGTTTGTCATAGTCCTCCTGGATGACATTTTGGTGTATTCCAAGTCAGAGGAAGAGCATGAACAACACCTGAGGATGGTGCTACAAGTGTTGAGAGAACACCAGCTATATGCCAAGTTGAGCAAATGCTCATTTTATCAAAGGCAGATCCATTACTTGGGGCACATTATTTTAGAAGAAGGGATCGTCATGGATCCTGAGAAGGTTGAGGCCATCAGAGAATGGTTAGTGTTAAGGAATGTGGTGGAAGTTATATTCTTTATGGGTCTAGCGGGCTATTACAGAAGTTTTATCGCAGGGGTCTCAAAGATAGCTCACCTTATCACTTCCTTGCAAAGGAAGGAGGAAAAGTTTCAGTGGACTAAAAAGTGTGAGAAAAGTTTCCAGCAATTGAAGTAGGTATTAACCAGCGCTCCAATCTTGAGGATTGCAGATCCAAATGTGGATTTCGTGGTGTGGACAAATCCGTGTAAAGAAGGGTTGGGAGGAGTTCTCAGTCATAATGGATCTATAATCTGTTATGAGTCCAGGAAGCTGAAAGAGCATGAAAAGAATTGTGCCACTCACGATTTGGAGTTGGCAGTAATCGTTCATACTCTGAGGAAATGGAGGCATTACCTCATGGGAAGGAGGTTTGAACTCAGAAAAGACCATAACAGTCTGAAATATTTGTTTGATCAGTCAACCTTGAACGCTAGACAAAGTAGGTGGCTAGAATTTCTGTGTGAGTACAAATTTGAGATCAAGCATATCAAAGGAAAGGAGAATAAAGTGGTTGATTCACTCAGCAGGAGGGTGCATGAATTACATGCTACAACCATTAGCATGTATCAGACTGATATTAAAAGAAAAATTTTGGAGGCTGCAAATGTAGATCTGCAGTACAGAGAATTGGTAGCCAAGCTACAACAGGGTAAGATGCCACGGAAGATGGAAATTTATAAATTGGAAACAGATGGAATACTATTGTACAAGAACAAAAATTTTGTACCCAATGTCCAGTGCTTGAAATAGATGATTTTGTAGGAGATGCATGATGTGCCTTATTCAGGGCACCCTAGATATCAGAAAAAAGTATCAGCGGTCAAGATCCATTACTTTTGGCCGAGTATGAAGAGAGAGATCATTGAATACATTGCCAGATGTATGGATTGCCAGAAAGTTAAAGTTGAGCATAGGCACCCAGCAGGGTTGTTGCAACCTTTACCCATTCCTGAGTGGAAGTGGGAAGTAGTAAAAATGGATTTTATTACAGGATTGCCCAGAACAGCCAAGCTGCATGATTCGATCATGGTGCTGGTGGACAAGCTTACAAAATATGCCCATTTTATTCCACTGAAAGCTACTCACAAGGTGGCATATGTTGTTGATATTTTCGTGAAGGTGGCACGATTGCACGGAATTCCTAAAATGATTGTGTCTGAAAGAGACCCAAAATTCACCTCGAATTTTTGGAAAGGATTGTTCAAAGGATTCAAAACGAATCTGAACTTTAGTACAACTTATCATCCTGAGTCTGATGGATAGACAGATAGGGTGAATAGAGTAATAGAAGACATACTGAGAATGTATGTGATGGACAAACCATCAAGATGGGAAGACTACCTGCACTTGGTAGAATTCGCCTACAACAATGGGTATCATGCATCGTTGAAGATGAGCCCATTTGAAGCACTTTATGGAAGAAAGTGCAATACTCTAGTGAGATGGGATAATTCAGATGATAGAGTAGTAGTTGGGCTAGAGTTGCTCAAGGAGATGGAGGACCAAATGATAAAAATTAAGTAGAATTTGAAAGATGCCCAGGACAAGTAGAAAAGTTATGCTAATAAGAACAGAACCCACAGAGAGTTCAAAGTGGGTGATCATGTTTTCCTGAAAGTGAAAGCTAACAAGAGTTCCCTGAAGCTGGGAAGTTGTGCTAAGTTGGCAGCAACATTTGGTGGGCCATTTGAAATCCTAGAAAGGATGGGGCCAGTTGCATATATGCTTGCATTACCTGCATCTATGATTATACATAATGTGTTTCATGTTTCATTGCTTAAGAAATATATACTAGATGTTAATCATGTTATCAACTGGAATGTGATTTAGGTGGAACAAGAAGGTGTCTTGCAAGTGCATCCTGTGCACATATTGGAAAGGAAAAAAAAACAGCTCCAGAATCTAGCTATAGGGCTTGTAAAGGTCTAGTGGACCTGGTACAATCCTGAGGACACGACATGGGAGCATGAAGATGTTATGCGGGTAGAGTACCCGCATCTTTTTGAAAAATTTGAAAAGCTTGCAGATGCAATGTAAAGTTGCATTGAGGACACTGCAAAAGAAAGGGGAGGGGATTGTAATGTCCCCAAGGCTGAGCCCTGTTGTAAATCATGTCTATGAAGTATAAATCTTGCATTATGAATTGTAATTATGTTTTATAGGCTGGTGAGCCAAGTTTATATAAGCTGGTGGGCTTATATTTTATTAGGCTAGAGAGCCTAAGTGTTAAGGTTGGGAGCCTTCTTTTGTATATGTAATCATGCAGAACATTAATTAAAAAATATAAACAATGTTTCGTGCAGACCGACCACGATGAATGAGTGATTGGGGACTAAGCTTCCACATATTGGGTAAGGGATTGGAGTTTGGAAGGTTGGAAAGAGAGGCTAAGTGTTGAGACTAGGGGCTAATCCTAGGGGCTTAAGTCCTTGGGAATAATATTTTAATATTATTCCAAAATCCATGTGAAATATATGTTTTGTCCTAAGTTCCTGGGGAGGAACGCATGCTGATGGAGTGCATGTAGCTTCATGGGTGACATGTGTCGACCCAGGCACATGCAGTTAAAAAACTACATAATTCAGCCGTGGAGGGGGTTGGGTCATTTGGTCATCCTCCACCTGAGTTCCCGTGATGCCCATCTAAACCCATTTTTCCTCTATGTGTGCATCTACATTGTTTCCTGGTAACACACCCTGAAACCCTTGGGAAAATCGATAGACTGATCCGTGTCTCTGGGGAAGTCCGAGTATACCATATTTGTCTGAGCCATGTGGTGTCATAACTGTGGGTTTTTGTGGCCACGTAGTTCATTTGTGATCCATTCTATGTCTTCTGAGGAACCCGACACCTGGGTAATCGCCTTAGCCATGCCGTGTTTTAGCATGGGTTGTTGTTGCCTATGGTGTGATGCCCATTTGTTGTTTTTGTTGTCATCCCTATGTGAATGAATTTTGAACCGTTTTTGTTGTCCTCCCTATGTTGGAATGGATCTGAAGAGGCAGGTTGTCAAGCTTGTAAGAAGCTCTCTCTAGGTGAGAGAGTTTGTTGGGAAGTGGGATTCTTCCAGAGAGAGTCCAACACTAGCTACAGAGTTCTAAGACTTCCTGATCCATCCTGTTGCTGAGATCTAGAGAGGGAGGTGAAGCACTGATGGAGTGTTCTTATGAAGGTGTATACTCCCGGGCGAAACAGGCATGTGGGGAATGAGATTCCGTGAGTAGTGGGCGTAAGAAGGCATCCTGGGAAGAATCCTTTTGGTTATTCTGTGCAGTTTTCCCTATAACCTCAGCCTAGACAAGGATTCCTTGCCTTGGTTGGAGCTTAGTCCCAGCTCAGGGGTGACCACTGCTGAGCATGATGAGTAGCGTGGTCTAAGGCTGGGAGGTTCATGGAAGGCCTACACATGGTTGGTGGAAATACCATGGTTTCAAAGATAAGTATCCCCTTATGCTTAATATTATGTTTTGCATGCCTGTGATGCTTATATGTATCATGTATAATGTTGTGCATATGAATTATTATTAATCACATGGATTATTAATGTTAGCAGTAATCTTTTGCTTACACTGATTTAAATGTGTTTAATATGATTTAAATACATGTTATTAATTAAGTATGAGAATGATGTTGTTCTTCTCAGTAGCATTTTCCCGTCCAGTGGGATGATGGCCCGGGGAAATTTACAAAACAGATCTGTTGCAAGGTGTGCACAGATAAAGATTTTGACTAAGTGTAGAAGAGGGCATTGAGAGAATGATCCGGATTATTTTCGGCACGAAATGAGAGCGGAAATATAATAAAGAAATGCACAGAGATATCGTGTATATCCAGTAATATAACAGAAATATATCAGAGATGCAACCATAAACACA
>JASDQU010946371.1:0-11340 GCA_032191745.1 Picea mariana | reverse complement strand
GCCTCCTACGTTTGATGGAGAACATAAGAAGGAGGAAGATGTCGAAACATGGTTTCTTGGCATGAGGAAATATTTCCAACTGTAGAATTATTCCTCTCATGCAGAAGGAATAATTGTGATGTATCAACTAAAAGGAAAAGCATCCATTGTGTGGGATCAGCTAGTGCAAGTGAAACACATTAGAGAGAAAGATATCACTTGGAAGGAATTCAAGAGGTATTTCGAGAGGAAATACCTGCCTAAAAGATACTATGACAGAAAGATGAAGGAGTTCTTCGAACTCAAGTTGTGCAACATGACCATTAATGAATACAAACGAAGGTTTTTGGAATTACTGAAGTATGTTCCATTCATCAAAGATGAGGCTGTCAAGTTTCAGAGGTATCTGAGTGGATTGCCACCTGCCATTGGTGAAAATATTCAGTATGATGATCCTAAGACTATGGAAGAAACAATAAGAAGAGAGAAATGCTTGTATGAGCAGCAAAGAGAAAAACCTACTTTTTGGAAGGCTTGGGATGATCATAAGAAGTTCAGGAAAGAGCAGAGGCAGAAGGGAAACAAGCCTCCCTTTTTTAGAAACGGTCCTCAGGGACAACCATCTTTTAGAGAGCCTAGGAAGGCTGAAGTGGGCGGGAAAATGCCAAGACCACCACCTATGAAGTGTTGGGGTTGTAAATGAAATGATAGGTACAGACATTTCCCCCACAGAAATGATAAAGCGAGAGTCGTCCACAATGTTCAACAAGCTGAAATAGTGGAGGAGATGGGCGATAGAATGCCAAGGATCTACCTAGCCCTGGACAACAAGCAAGTTGAATTTCGATCACACATGATTGAAGTGGAAGGTATGATTAAAAACAAACCATTTACTATTTTAATTGACTCAGGGGATAGCCATTGTTATATAGATCCTAGAGTGGTGGAAAGTTTTCATTTGTCAAAAAGAAAACATGAAAAGTCTTGGTTAGTGTAGCTAGCTACAGGAACCAAGAATAAAGTCACGAAGTTATTCAAGTACTTTCCTGTGGACATGAATGGACTGAGCACGAAGGATGAATTGAACATTCTTCCATTAGGCTCTTACGACTGTCTAATTGGGATGGACTAGTTGGACCAGCACCATGCCATCTTGGATTGTCGTAATAAGTCATTCACTTGCTTAGATGAAGAAGGGAATCAGAAAACAGTCCAAGGAATTCCTAGAGTTGTTGCTGTCAGAGAAATCTCAGTGATGCAACTAAAGAAGTGCTACAGAAAAGGCTGTCAATTATTCGCAACCCATGTAGGGGAAACACCTAAGGACAAGGTGTTAAGTATCGAAGAGTATGCGGTACTAAAAGAATTCAAAAATGTATTCCAGGAAGTACTTGGACTACACCCAAAAAGGGATATCGATTTCTTTGTGAACTTGATGTCTGGAGCAACTCCAGTATCAAAAGTTTTGTACAGGATGATTACGCCAGAGATGAAAGAGTTGCAATTGCAGCTTGAAGAGCTCCTAAAGAAGGGGTATATATGCCCAAGCGTGTCGCCTTGGGGTGCCCCTGTCCTGTTTGTAAAAAAGAAGGAAGGAACGTTGAGATTGTGCATCAATTTCAGACAGTTGAATAAGGTAACGGTAAAGAACAAGTATCCTATGTCAAGGCTTGATGACCTCTTCGATCAGTTGAAGGATGCAAATATATTTTCGAGGATAGATCTAAGATCGAGATATCACCAGGTGAGAATAAAGGATGAAGACATTAGCAAGACCGCCTTTAGAACAAGGTATGGTCATTACGAGTTCACAGTGGTGCCGTTTGGATTGTCAAATGCACTCATTGTTTTTATGTGCTTAATGAATGGAGTATTCAAGGACTATCTAGACAAGTTTGTCATAGTCTTCCTGAATGAAATCTTGGTTTATTCCAATTCGGAAGAAGAACATGAGCGACATCTGAGGATGGTGTTGCAAGTGCTAAGATAGTACCAGTTGTATGCCAAGTTGAGAAAATGCTCATTTTATCAGAAATAGATCCATTACTTGGGGAATATTATCTCGAAGGATGGGATAGTTGTAGACCCTGAGAAGATTGAGGCCATCAAATAATGGTCAGCGCCAAAGAATGTGACTGAATTCAGATCCTTTATGGGTCTAGCTGGTTATTATAGAAGGTTCATCATAGGGTTCTCAAGGATAGCTCACCCTATCACTTCCTTTCAAAGGATGGAGAAAAAGTTCCAGTGGACAGAAGATTGCGAGAAAATCTTTCAACGATTGAAGCAATTGTTAAACAGTGCTCCAATCTTGAGAATTGCAGACCCAAACAAAGATTTCATGGTGTGCACTGATGCATGTAAAGAAGGACTGGGAGGACTCCTTAGTCAAAATGGATTTGTAATTTGTTATGAATCCAGGAAGTTGAAAGAGTAGGAAAAGAACTACGCAACTCATGATTTGGAGTTGGCAGCCATCATTCACACTCTAAAGAAATGGGGGAATTACCTCATGGGAAGGAGGTTCAAGCTCAGAACAGACCATAACGATCTGAAATATTTGTTTGATCAACCAACCTTAAATGCTATACAAAGTAGGTGGTTGGACTTTCTGTGTGAATACGACTTTGATATCAAGCATATCAAAGGGAAGGAGAATAAAGTGATTGATGCACTCAGCAGGAGGGTGCATGAACTACATGCTACATCTGTTAGCATGTATCAGACTAATATTAAAAGTACAATTCTAGAGGCTGCAAATGTAGATCTGCAATACAGAGAATTGGTAGCAAAGCTACAATAGGGTAAGATGCCACAGAAGGTGGATATTTATAAATTGGGATTAGATGGAATACTGTTGCACAAGAACAAAATTCTTTTACCCAATGTCCAGGACTTGAAACAGATAATTCTGCAGGAGATGCATAACGTGCCTTATGTAAGGCACCCTGGATATCAGAAAATCGTGGCAACGGTCAAGAGCCATTACTTTTCGCCAGGTATGAAGAAAGATATTGCAGAATACATCGCCAGATGTATGGAGTGACATAAAGTTAAAGCTGAGCACAGGCACCCAGCAGGGTTGCTGCAACCCTTACCCGTTCCTGAGTGGAAGTGGGAAGTAATAACGATGGATTTTATTATGGGATTGCCCACAACATGCAAGCAACATGATTTGATCATGGTGGTGGTGGAAAAGCTTACAAAAGCTGCCCATTTTATTCCACTGAAAACTACTCACAAGGCATCATATGTTCCTAATATTTTCATGAAGGAGGTGGCACGATTGCACGGAATTCCAAAAACAGTTGTGTCCGAAAGAGACCTGAAATTCACCTCGAATTTATGGAAAGGGTTATTCAAAGGATTCAAAACAAATATGAATTTCAGTATAGCCTATCATCCTGAGTCGGATGGGCAGACAGAGCGGATGAATCGAGTGATAGAAGACATATTGAGAATGTATGTGATGGATAAACCATTGAAATGGGAAGACTACCTACATTTGGTAGAATTCGCTTACAACAATCGATATCACGCATCATTGAAGATGAGCCCATTTGAAGCACTTTATGGCAGAAAGTGCAATTCTCCAATGAGCTGGGATAATCCAGCTGATAGAACAATAGTTGGGTAGGAGTTGCTCAAGGAGATGGAGGACAAAATGATAAAAATTAAGCAGAATTTGAAAGCTGCCCAAGACAGGCAGAAAAGTTATGTTGATAAGAATAGAACCCACAGAGAGTTCAAAGTGGGAGATCATGTTTTCCTGAAAGTGAAAGCTAATAGGAGTTCCTTGAAGCTGGGAAGTTGCGCCACGTTGGCAGCCAGATTTTGTGGGCCATTTGAAATCCTGGAAAGGATTGGGCCAGTTGATTATATGCTTGCATTACCTTCATCCATGACTGTACATAATGTGTTTCATGTTTCATTGCTTAAGAAATATTTACCCGATGTTAATCATGTTATCGATTGGAATGTGATTCAGGTGGAACAAGAAGGTGTCATGCAAGTGCATCATGTGCGCATATTGGACAGGAAAAGAAAACAAATCCGGAATCGAGCTATATTGCTTGTAAAGGTCCAGTGGACCTGGTACGGTCTTGAGGACACAACATGGGAGCATGAAGATGTTATGCGGGCAGAGTACCCGCATCTTTTTGAAAATTTTGAAAAGCTTGCAGATCCAGTGTAATGTTGCACTGAGGACAGTGCAAAAATAAGGGGAGGGGATTGTAATGTCCCCAAGGCCGAGCCCTGTTGTAAATCATGTCTATGAAGTATAAATATTGCATTATGAATTGTAATTATGTTTTATAGGTTGGTGAGCCAAGTTTATATAAGCTGGTGGGCTTATGTGTTATTAGGCCAGGGAGCCTAAGTGTTGAAGGCAAGGAGCCTTATTTTTATACATGTAATTATGCACAGTATTAATACAAAACATCTCTGCATGTGGACCGACCACGATGAAGGAGTGATGGGGGACTAGGCATCCACAAAGCCTGGGTAAGGGAGAGGGGGCTGAGAGGTAGGAAGAGGGGCTAAGCTTAGGGGGCTTAAACCCTTGAGAATAATATTAAATTATTATTCTAAAAATGATGTATGAAACGTGTTTCTTTGATCCCAAATCCTTGGAAGGGGGAACGTGTGCCTAAAAGTGCACACCAGCTGATGAAGCGCATGCAACCTCATGCGCAACTTGTGTTTGCCCAAACGCATGATATTTAACCCATGAAGTGAGTCGTGTTAGGGGTTCGCTTCCCATTCCGTGGACGGTTGCATCTGAGTGGGTTCGTCAGGCATTCCTCCATCCATCACCTGAGTTGGGGAGTCCGTTCTCAATCCTCTGTCGGAACTGGCGGGTGTCCATGAGCAACCTCTGTCTGGTGTTCATACTCAGATCCATCACCTGAACCGTGTGAAGCTTCTGTTTGAATCTTTGTGTAGCCTTAAGCATTTCTAAAACCAGAACCAAGAAGTAGTCCCGTGTTGTCGGTTGAGAAAACCAAAGTGTCTTGTACTTGCTGAGCCTTGTTATGCTGAAGCGTCTGTCTAACACCTGTTTTGGGAAACATGTGTTTGTTTTCCCAGTTGACTGTGGCACCCACGCAGTTCTTGTCTGGGTGTGGTTTGTTGTTGTTGTATGTTCATTGCTGAGCCTTGTTGTTTTGTTTGCTTTGTACGGGAACAAGATTAAGGAAACCGGTTGTCTGGCCTGTGTCTAACCTCTCTCCGGGTGAGGGAGATGATTTTTGTGGAAGAGACAGGTTTTACCAAGCCTATGAGTGACTCTCTCCAGGTGAGAGAGTGCACGGAGGAAGGAGAGAGCTCCTGGAAGGAACCCTGTAGCTGCCACAGAGCTTGGAGATTTCCGAGGTCTGTTGCTGAAGCCCAAGGCAAGGGAGGTTAGCAGCCGAAGGACTGTCTAGGTGACAGTGAAGGTGTATAATCCTAGGATGGAGCAGGCATGTGGGGAAGGAGAGCCTTTGGGTAGTGGGCATAAGTGTTTCCTAGGAGAGAATCATCCTTCTTTTACGTGTATTCTTCCTGTAAACCTTACCTAGCCTAGGATTCCTTATCTGGTGGAGCTTAGTCCTAGCTCGGGGGTGACCTAATGTTGAGATTGATGAGAAACCTGGTCTAAGGATGGGAGGTTCGTGGAAGGTCTACACGCAGTTGGTGGTGTGTGACAGTTTCAAAGATAATTGTCACTATGTTTTGTAATTCTGTAATTAACTAAATTGCATACATGTGATTCTTGCAATGTTATCACATATTCTGTTGTGCATATGAATTATTGTTATTTTCATTAACTCTAAAATGCTAGCAGTAATTATGTGTTTAACTGTAATTAAGCATTTTAAGTTCATTAGAATGCTTAATGTGTTATAGAAGTGTTTTTCTGCGTAGTAGTGTTGGCCCGACCGTGGGGTTGATGGCTGGGGGCGTTACAGTATGGTATCAGAGTGTGGTTTACAACACTGAACATGAATGGGCTGGATAAGTGGTCATTGGACCCGAAGTTCAGGTGGGAATCTTGTTTGGAAAAACCAATTTTTGGACCTTTGAATGTTCCTGAGTGCCAAGGAGTCACTTGGTTGTGTTACAAAGATCAGGGGGTGTAGAAGTATTGTAGAACTCACAACCTTTGTGGTATATGGCCACAGGGAGAGAGAGAGAGCTCAGCTCATGAAGTGTTGGATTTGTTGGATCTGACCGGGAGGAAAGGAGATCCCTTACGACCGTTAGATCTAGAGAAGGTGTCGGAAGGATATCCAAGAAGCCTTTCGGGAGTTCGTCTATCAGGAAAAAGTGAGGAGTGCTAAGACACAGAAACCAAAAAACATGAGAAGATCTACGCCATAGATCTGGGAGGAGAGCTCGATCGTTGGATCTTGTGGAGTCATGCTCGATTTAGTCGAGATAACCTTTTGGATTTCACAAAGTCAGGAGATGGAAAGTGAGGAGAGGTGAACACCTCCAAAACCCCAAAATCCCAAAAAGATCTACATCGTAGATCGTAGGAGAGAAGCTTGACTGTTGTATCAAGTAGATGAATAGACCGTAATTTCATAATTTCGGCAAATGAAAGTTCGAAATGTGTGGATGCATGAAATCTTGATGCCCGAAACTCTGAAACGAAAAGTGAAAGTGGTGGGACCCTATGACGTCACCGAAAGTGATGTGGACCTTCTTAAGGACACCATGTGTCACTACCTTGGTTGGCGACAACTATGTTGTGGGCCTAGGGGGAGAGAGGTTGGAATTTTGGGAGTCGGAAGTTGGAGAGGGAAGTGAGTGCGAGAACCTCCGGGACCAAAACCCTGAAACCCGAAACCATGAAGCCCCGAAATCCTGAAACCTGAAGTTTAGTTTGGAGAGCCTTGTAGCACCTAGCAATTTAGCGTTTGATCACGGCTCGTGGACGCATGGGTTGGGGACTAAGAAAACAGGGGCTATCGCCCAGAAATTGCAGAGCCAAACAGAGATCAGAAAATTCGTGGAATCGAAACGTTTTCTTATTCGTGTTGGTTTATGAATGTTACAGTTTTATTAAGGGTTTAAGGCCTGACAAACATCGGTTGACTACACATTGTGTGTACAGAGTTCAATGAGTGTCAGGACAGTAGAAAATCGATGCCGAGTATAGAAATGGAAGAGGTGTGGATTGCCTCCAATTCAAAGAACGAAAGAGAAGGAAGGGATGTCAACTTGGGAGTCGAAGGATCGAACTCCAATGGGCATGGAAGAGAATTGGATAAGGAAGGGCATATGATGAAAATCATTGAAAGATTGCAAAAAGATGCCCAAGCTCGTCGAGCTGATAGTCAAAAGCTCATGAGGGTTAGGGATCAACAGGGTGAATTCAACTTAAATATTTTGAAGAGCCTGGAAAGAATATAAAGGAAATTGGAAAAGGCGAGTGACACAAACAAAACAGGGAGTCGCAGGACCCCTAACAGAAAAAGAATATCAATGAGTGGTAGCAGACATCGTCGTCACTCCCCAAATAATTTCGGTAAGGAAGCACACAGTAGTTCAATCCCATCCCCTACCATAAAACACCGAAGATCTGGAGTGAATGAATTGAAAGGGGAGATGAACAAGATTAAGCCTCCTACATTTGATGGAGAACATAAGAAGGAGGAAGATGCCGAAACATGGTTTCTTGGCATGAGGAAATATTTCCAACTGTAGAATTATTCCTCTCATGCAGAAAAAAGAATTGTGATGTATCAACTAAAAGGAAAAGAATCCATGTGGTGGGATCAGTTTGTGCAGGTGCATCACATTAGAGAGAAAGATATCACTTGGAAGGAATTCAAGAGGTATTTCGAGAGGAAATACCTGACTAAAAGATACTATGATAGAAAGATGAAGGAGTTCTTTGAACTCAAGCTGGGCAACATGAACATTGATGAATACAAACGAAGGTTTTTGGAATTACTGAAGTATGTTCCATTCATCAAAGATGAGGCTGTCAAGATTCAGAGGTATCTGAGTGGACTGCCACCTGCCATTGGTGACAAGATTCAGTATGATGATCCTAAGACTATGGAAGAAACAATAAGAAGGGTGAAATGCTTCTATGAGCAGAAAAGAAAAAAACCTACTTTTCGGAAGGCTTGGGATGATTAGAAGAAGTTCAGGAAAGAGCAGAAGCATAAGGGAAACAAGCCTCCCTTTTTCGGAAACAGTCCTCAGGGACAACCATCTTTTAGAGAGTCCAGGAAGAATGAAGTGGGTGGGAAAATTACAAGACCGCCACCTATGGAGTGTTGGGGTTGTAAGGGAAACCATAGGTACAAAGATTGCCCCCACAAAAATGATCAAGCGAGAGTCATCCACAATATTCAACACGATGAAATAGTGGAGGATATGGGCAGTATAATGCCAAGGATCTACCCAGCCCTAGACAACAAGCAAGTTGAATTTCAATCGCACATGATTGAAGTGGAAGGTATGATTAACAACCGACCATTCACTATTTTAATTGACTCAAGGGATAGCCATAGTTATATAGATCCTAAAGTAATGGAAAGTTTTCATTTGTCAAAAAGAAAACATGAAAAGTCTTGGTTAGTGCAGCTAGCTACAGGAACTAAGAGGAAAGTCACGGAGTTAGTCAAGTATTGTTCTGTGGACATGAATGGACTGAGCACGAAGGCTAAATTGAACATTCTGCCATTAGGCTCTTACGACTGTCTAATTGGGATGGACTGGTTGGACCAGCACCATGCCATCTTGGATTGTTGTAATAAGGCATTCACTTTCTTAGATGAAGAAGGGAATCGGAAAATAGTCCAAGGAATTCCTAGAGTTGTTGTTGTCAGAGAAATCTCAGCGATGCAGCTAAAGAAGTGCTACAGAAAAGGCTGTCAATTATTCGCAGCCCATGTAGGGGAAACGCCTAAGGACAAGGTGTCAAGTATCGAAGAGTATTCGGTACTAAAAGAATTCAAAGATGTATTCCAGGAAGTACCTGGACTACCCCCAAAAAGGGATATCGATTCCTCTATGAACTTGATTCCTGGAGGAGCTCCAGTATCAAAAGCTCTGTACAGGATGAGTACACTAGAGCTGAAAGAATTGCAATTGCAGCTTGAAGAGCTCTTGAAGAAGGGGTATATACACCCAAGCATGTCACCTTGGGGTGCCTCGGTCCTATTTGTAAAGAAGAAGGATGAAACGTTGAGATTGTGCATCGATTTCATACAGTTGAACAAGGTAACGACAAAGAACAAGTATCCTCTACCAAGGATTGATGACCTCTTTGATCAGTTGAAGGATGCAAAGATCTTTTCGAAGATAGATCTAAGATCAGGATATCACCAGGTGAGAATAAAGGATGAAGACATCAGCAAGACTGCCTTTAGAACAAGGTATGGTCATTATGAGTTCACGGTGGTGTCATTTGGACAGTCAAATGCACCCGTTGTTTTTATGTGCTTGATGAATGGAGTATTCAGGGACTATCTAGACAAGTTTGTCATAGTCTTCCTGGATGACATCTTGGTTTATTCAAAGTCGGAAGAAGAACGTGAGCGACATCTGAGGATGGTGCTACAAGTGCTAAGAGAGCACTAGTTGTATGCCAAGTTGAGAAAATGCTCAGTTTATCAGGAACAGATCCATTACTTGGGGCATATTATCTCGAAGGATGGGATAGTTGTAGACCCTAAGAATATTGAGTCCATCAGAGAATGGTCAGCACCAAAGAATGTGACGAAAGTCAGATCCTTTATGGGTCTAGCTGGTTATTACAGAAGGTTCATCGCAGGGTTTTCAAGGATAGCTCACCCTATCACTTCCTTGCAAAGGAAGGAGAAAACGTTCCAGTGGACTTAATCTTGCAAGAAAATATTTCAACGATTGAAGCAACTATTAACCTGTGCTCCAATCTTGAGAATTGCAGACCCAAACGAAGATTTTGTGGTGTGCACTGATGCATGTAAAGAAGGATTGGGAGGAGTCCTTAGTCAAAATGGATTTTCAATTTGTTATGAATCCAGGAAGTTGAAAAAGCACGAAAAGAACTACGCAACTCATGATTTGGAGTTGGCATCCATCATTCACACTCTAAAGAAATAGAGGCATTACCTCATGGGAAGGAGGTTTGAGCTCATAACAGACCATAACGGTCTGAAATATTTGTTTGATCAACCAACCTTAAACGCTAGACAAAGTAGGTGGCTGGAATTTTTGTGTGAATACAACTTTGATATCAAGCATATCAAAGGGAAGGAGAATAAAGTGGTTGATGCACTCATCAGGAAGGTGCATGAACTACATGCTACAGCCATTAGCATGTATCAGACTGATATTAAAAGCATAATTCTGGAGGCTGCAAATGAAGATCTGCAATACAAAGAATTGTTAGCAAAGCTACATCAGGGTAAGATGCCACAAAAGGTGGATATTTATAAATTGGGATTAGATGGAATATTGTTGCACAAGAAAAAAATTATTTTACCCAATGTCTAGGACTTGAAACAGATAATTTTGCAGGAGATGAATAATGTGCCTTATGCAGGACACCCTGGATATCAAAAAATCATGGTAGCGATCAAGAGCTATTACTTTTGGCCAGGTATGAAGAAAGATATTGCAGAATACATTTCCAGATGTATGGAGTACCAGAAAGTTAACGTCGATCATAGGCACCTAGCAGGGTTGTTGCAGCCCTTACCCATTCCCGAGTGGAAGTGGGAAGTAGTAATGATGGATTTTATTACGGGATTGCCCAGAACAGGCAAGCAGCATGATTTGATCATGGTGGTGGTGGACAAGCTTACAAAAGCTGCCCATTTTATTCCACTGAAAACTACTCACAAGGCAGCAGATGTTGTTGATATTTTCATGAAGGAGGTGGCACGATTGCACGAAATTCCGAAAACAATTGTGTCCAATAGAGACCCGAAATTCACTTAGAATTTCTGGAAAGGGTTATTCAAGGGATTCATAACAAATATGAATTTCAGTACAGCCTATCATCCTGAGTCGGATGGGTAGATAGAGCGAGTGAATCGAGTGATAGAAGACATACTGAGAATGTATGTGATGGATAAACCATTGAAATGGGAAGACTACCTACATTTGGTAGAATTAGCTTACAAAAATGGGTATCAAGCATCATTGAAGATGATCCCATTTGAAGCACTTTATGGCAGAAAGTGCAATACTCCAGTGAACTGGGATAATCCATCTTATAGAACAGTAGTTGGGCTAGAGTTGCTCAAGGAGATGGAGGACCAAATGATAAAAATTAAGCAGAATTTGAAAGTTGCCCAAGACAGGCAGAAAAGTTGTGCTGATAAGAACAGAACCCACAGAGAGTTCAGAGTGGGAGATCATGTTTTT
>JASDQU010946368.1:28721-46391 GCA_032191745.1 Picea mariana | reverse complement strand
ATTATTCATTAATGTACTACGTAAGATTCATGGAATGATGGATAATATGGAATTTAGATGGCATTTCATATCTTGGAAGTATCACAAACATACATGTTTCATAAATTTTGCATCTAGTTTGGCATTCTACATGTTTTCTTTTGAATATATATATATATATATATATAAACGCTCCGGAGACGCTTCACTCCCAACCATTTTTTGAAAAATGCGCTCCCACGCTCCCGCTCCCACGCTCTGGCAACACTGGGACAGAAGACAGATGGAGCTGATGAGAATGTTACTCTTACTGCAAAGAGCAAGAAGAAGGGAAGTTTCGAGAGGGACATAAGTAAAGTCAAATGTTATTGTTGTAACCAGTTGGGTCACCTTGCTTCTCATTGTCCTGAGAGGAAGAAGAAGAAGAAGGAACCAGAGGGGCCTGAGACAGCTGCTACAGCAGCCATGGAGGACTTTGCTTCCAGGTATGACAGGGAATTTTCTTTGGTTACCCTAGTTTCCAGTGTCGATAGTGGAGGATTTGGAGACGATATCAAATGGATTGTGGATAGTGGAACCTCTTGCCACATGACAGGAATCTGGTGAGTATTCCTAAATATCACAGAGACAGGTCCTGACCGACAGGTGGTAAATCAAGGTGGTATGGCGCGAGCTGTACGTGGAGTTGGAAGGGTTAGATTCCAACTCAAGTATGGAGGATTCCTGGAGCTTGATGGAGTTCTCTTTGTTCCAGGGTTGAGGGTTAACTTGCTCTCAGTCTCAGCCTTGGAGGATGTAGGATATTGCACATTGTTCAAGGGAACACGTCTTTATTTACAGGGAGGGAGCAGAGCTAGCGGAACTGCAGCTGATTGGTGATCAGGTGAACAGGTTGTACATGTTGCGAGGACAGCCTTCAGTGTATAATTCAGCGTCGGATGAGGAGCATGAGGAGGCTCCTGAGACTGCGGTGGGCCCAAGGATTCAGTCTTGCATTCCGAGAGAAGAGAGCAAGTCTCTTCTGAGCACTGGCAGGAGGCTTAGCCAGTGTGGTCGAACCAATGCTCAGGGTGGAGTGGATTCTCCAAGGAGCTCAGGTTTCCGAGTAGTTATTAGGAGAAGATCTTCTAGTTCGAGTTTTGTGTAGGTGTTGGGGATAACTCCAAATTCAGAGGGAGCTCCTACTGAGCACAGTGTGATGAGACCAGATGATGGAGATGGCAGCGAGTACATCCCTCCCTAAGAGGGAGTGTTAGCTTTTTAACTCAGGAGGTACTCCACATGTTTTGTCTTGTATGTGGACGTTACGTTATGTTGACACTACTAGGCACTTAACTTTGTAATGGGTTTTTATAAAGTTGTAAAGTGGTTCTTTTATTAAAGTGACTTTTTAATAAAGTGTACCTTCTAATTTTAAAGTGACTTTATTTCATAAAGTGCACTTATGTAATAAAGTGAAATGTACTTTAATATTTTGAGTGCTGACTTTTTAATAAAGTGTACCTTCTAATTTTAAAGTGACTTTATTTCATAAAGTGCACTTATGTAAAAAAATGAAATGTACTTTAATATTTTAAGTGATTCATTTTGGAGGGAATGAATCATGACCCTTGACTTGCAAAAGGCAAGATTAGATCTTGGCCTTTGGATTTAGGATTGGGGAAGGTGAAAAGACACTTTGGAGGAAAAAGGTCACTTTTAGATTTATAAAAGAATGCATTGGGTAGTGTGCAAGACACATTAAGAAAAGAGGAAGAGAGATTTCTGAGGAAAGTTTGGAGAGGAAAGGGAGCAGCAAAAGTTGGCACATTTCCCAAGAGAATTTGAGCGCAAATCCCAAGGAGACATTTTTTGTTTTGAATTGTTGCCGAGTTATTTGCTGGGACAGCTCGTACTGTACGAATCCGTACAGGCCATACAGTAGCAAACATTGGCACGAAAATTGAGGCAAGACGTGGCACGGTTTTCGAGGCAGATTTTCTTGGTTTTCTGAAGGAGTTCAATCGTACGGACAACAAGGTACAGCAGCCTGTGGTTGGCACATTTCTCGAGGTATTGTTTTCATCAGTCTGTCTTATCTTATAGGGACTTTTTTAGTGTGTGTTGTTTTTGAACGGTTAGACTACCTTAGTGTGTCTTTGATCTTCTCACACAGTGGAGGATCACAAGCTCCGTCGGTCACAAAGGCTTCAAGGCCTATCACCGGTTACACTGGAGCCACCCCGGCAACCACTAAGGAGAAAGCCAGACCAACAAAGGTCCTTTGAAGCGACCGGGTCACACGAAGTTGTGCCCGACCAACATCCAGAGGAATCAACTGTCTTAGACTTTGAAGCACACGCTCTTGGTCCACCTAAAACCTCCATCACTGATCTTTCAGCACCCACCATCATACTGATTCATCCTTACGAGTGCCAGACAGTGTCGCACGTAGCAATGGAAACAAATGTTGTTACTCCTTCTGGGAAATTCTTCAATTCCCACTACGGTTGTCACCACAGGAGAGTTTCCACCTCCTAACCCACCGTCACCGGTTCGAGCCACCATGGTCTCGACCGTCTCTACATCGCACAGTGGTTCGATCCCATTTCTGGCGGCGGCCACAACCCCTTTCACACCAAGTGCAACAGGCCCTCCGTTCTCATACGAGATGCCTAGTTCAGGTACAAGTCCTGTACTTTCCTACTCCACTTCACAGACTTCAGGTCTGGGGGCAGGGAGCTTTAACGCTCCTCTCCAAGGACACATGGGGGGCACTCCTGCTCCTTTTAACACTTTCCCTTACGGAGGAGGTTATATACCTCCTTCATCCCCTTCCCTCGGTAGCACGCATCAGCAATCCGCCAGGCCACCTACACACCATAGTTTACTTGGAGCGGGGAGTCAAGGACCACCTTCGCATAATATGCCTGTAGGTTCGACACCGTTTTCTTTGTTCGATGCGTTTGGTAACAACGCCTTCTCGTCAGCTACTTTCCCAACTGGGGGCAACCCCTGTTTCGAACAACCTATTCCTATGTAGGGTACTATTCCTGCACAGGGGGCACACCCAGGAACTTCTTCCGCATCAGGGCGTTGGAATTCTTGGCAGGAATTAGTTCCCTCGTCAAGAATGTCGATCTGGACTAATTCTTTTCACAATCAATGGAACCCCGGACAAAGCACTATGCCTATCCCCACGGGACCGACATGGGGCAATCCTTCCCAAAGTCTTTCGAATGTAAGGCATGCCCAACCATCTATGTCCTATTTTGGAAATCAGCTGAAGATGTCTCCTCACACGCAAAATCCATACACTGGCTATGGCCATGGTTTTTACCCGAACCCAAACCAGCAACCGAACTTTTCCTGGCAATCTGGTGCCAGCCAAACTCCAGGCCCCTTTTTCCCAGGTTATCACTAACAACCCAAACTACCCTTCCTGGCAACCTTGCATTTGCCAAACTTGACAAGGTTGTTGAATGACCCTATCTGTCACGATCTGCATTGGCCTCCTATGCCAATGAAGTTGCCTTCGGACATCCAAAAGTTCGAAGCCAAGCCTAACGAAGATCCAAGAGATCATGTGACTACTTTCCATCTTTGGTGCTCATCTAACTCCTTGAAAGACGACTCCGTACAGTTGCGATTGTTTCAACGTACTCTCATTCGGAGTGTCACGAAATGGTACGTTGAGCTCGATCGCTCAAGATACTCTTCCTTCGGCGAACTGGCGATGGTTTTCCTAAACCATTTCCAGTTACCTGTGAGATACGACGCTGGTACCGAATTGCTGGCCAATTTCTCACAAACAAAAGCGGACCATATCTCTGATCACATTCGAGAATGGAGACGCCGAAAGAGTTTAATTAAAGTACCAGTCCCACTAGCATTCCTGCTCGAGTGGTTTCTTAGGTCTTTGGTCCCACAGTTGTCCAAAGACATCGTGACGTCAGGAGTATTTTCCAAAGAAGACGTCGTCATGAGAGCTCAACAACTTGAGCTAATCTATTCTCAATCCAGTTTATTATACGAGATCTTGCCAGATGCGCCACGCTCAATACTTGATAACACCAAACAGAGGGTTGGACCACATGCCGATGGTATTGTTGGTTCAGCAAAATCAAAGCCCGCTGAACAATTGACCAAGCAATTGCAGCAGTTGTCTATACAACACACAGCGGCCAGCCAAACTACTGCTTTGGCTGTTCCCCCTACCAAAACGTTGGATGTACACACAGTGCAATCGACTAATCCAAAGGCCACCTAGTAGCCTGAAGGAAAGAAAAAACAACGAAAGAAGGGTAAGGGGGATAAAAAACCTACCGATAATGCTGGCGGGGACAACAATGAGAAACGGAAGGCGAGGTATCCATGCAACTTATGCACGGAAGACCACCCGACCCATCTATGTCATCGGCTTGCAGAAGCCCAAAATTTTGTGACGCAGCAACAACCTACTGTGTTAACCAATCCATTTCAACATGGGCAAAATCTAACACAGCAGCCAAGGACCCTCTCTGTCTTCGAACAACCCCACATCCGCGAATGTATATATGGTGAAGGGTGATGCTTTTATATCAACTAGAGCGCATGACTATAGTAAACCAAGCACTTCTGAGAAGAGCAAAGAAGCTGAACTCCCATCTCTTCCTCTACAGATTGAGAAGACGTTGGGCGAAACAATGACACGCATCCCCAAAGGCGCGTTTAAAAAAGCTTCTCACAACCCAAACGCAAGGGCCGCCCAGAACTATTATGTGGTGGAAGATTTATCACAAACCCCTTGTGCGATGTCCGCTTTGGAGGTCCTCCAAAGTTGCCCTTCCCAGAGAAAAGCCTTGTTAACCGCTTTAGGATCTACCAAGACTTGTAATACAGGTACAATCATGCTAGATACAACTGACCTAAAACCTCGTCTACCTTACCACGTAGCGTTTCAGATAGTAGTGGCTTATCCCACGAAAACTTTTACTCGGAATATCTTCTGCACGGTGGTCGATGAGGGAGCCTCGACATGCGTTATGTCATTGACATGTTGGAAGGTCGTTGGCCAACCCGTTTTGTCTCCGTCACCTACTCTCCTCACTGCTTTCGACAGTCGTTCATTCTGACCACATGGTATCATTCCCTCTTTCCCCGTGCAGTTAGGTGGGAAGACCGTGTGTGTCAAGGTAGAGGTAGTCGATGCGTCGCTCGACTATAACCTCTTGTTAGGAAGGAGTTGGACTTATGCCATGCAAGTTGTGGTTGTTACAGTTTTCCGGGTCTTGTTGTTTTCACACGAGAGTCGGATAGTGACCATCGATCAATTGTCTTTCTCCAGACCTGACCCTTCATTGGGGGCATCCACGGTCCCAATGATTGATAATCCTCAACCAGGTGTAGTCAACGTAGGGGTTGGTTTGTGCCCATCTTTGATGGGTACCGTCAATTACCCGCCCCCTTAAGGCGATATCAAGTTTATATCCAGTCACCATAGGGTTGAGATTTTTCAAATTTCGTCGTTCCGCACGACTTACTTCAACAATCCGTGGATAGTTCCTTCCCCATCGACCACGATGGATGGGACAGAGCACCCGGGCATGTCCATGCCCTTGTCCGCAACTGAAGTAGCGTATTTTTTAGTCCAGCAAGCTTCAGCCAACCTAGATCCAACTCCTGCACAAGAGTTAGATCCGCTTCTAGAGCCTATTTGGGCTCAAGGTTCTCTCGCTGACACTGATTCGTTAGACTTAGTCTTGCCCTCTAATGAAGCTATAATTGAAGCAATGACTAGTCCGGACAAACCCTGGGAAGATCTTCATCACAGATCATACTTCCTCCCAGAGTTACGCAGAATCGAAGCCGGAGAATTCACCTTGACTATGACGGGAGATAGGTCTTGTCCTATTAATCCCTTAGCTATACACAAGGTTTATGCTGAGGGTAATATGGCAACTATCGTTGAAACCTTACCGATCAATATCTCCCGAACCCCTGGCGTCGTAGACAATGTTTTTATCGGAGCATACTGCTCCCCCGAGGAGATGTCAGGCATCGACCCACAAAGAGTCGATCATGAGCTAACTTTGTTGTTTTTCAAGCTCGCTTTGAGATCCGAAAGCAACATCCGGCGAGACTGCATTTATGCTTTTCGATCTCGTCCGGATTAACTGAGAAAAGTAACCTCTACGGGTCTTCTTTTAAGCCTTTTCAGACCCTCTAAACATGAAAAGATTGAAGAGCGATCTTGTGGCCTTTCACACTTGTTAAACTGAAATTTGAAGTCACGTCTGTCCGACGGTAGTTTACCCATTTTTCGGTCCGAATAGTCAACTGTACGAACAAAGGTATACTCTATGAAACTTCAGTTCTCTAGAAGAGTACTCTCAAGTATAATTTTACCCCTTTTTCAGGCCTGAGGGACTAAACTTACAAAAAAGGAACCCCCACGGAGTCCATAGTTAAGCTCTTTTCAGACTCCCTAAAATTGAAAAGATCGTCGAGTGACCTTATTCTTTCACACTCGTTAAACTGGTCCAGAAGAACATTCCTGACGGAGTCCATAGTTAAGCTTTTTTCATACTCCTTAAAAATGAAAAAATGGCCGAGTGATCTTGTCCTTATCACACTCGTTAAAATGGTTTTGAATATATGTCTTGTCTGTGCTAGTTTACCCCTTTTTCGAACCGACTAGACTATCTTCGAAAAAGGTACCCCAATGGAGTCTCCTTTTACGTTTTTTCAGACTCTCTAAATATGAAAAACCACCAAGCTTACCTTCTCTGGGCTCGTTAAACTTACATCGAAGAACATTACCATTATGTGTTTTGTTAACCGCGTTTGCACACCTTATACGCCAGCCTTGTAGCACTTTGCTTCTGCGTCTCAACACCCTTGGCCCCCGGAGGATTTTTCCCGAGTATCATTATTCTGAACATCAATCTTGTCCTTGCGCCTTGAACTTGTATGTTTGTAACACTCGTTCTTCCATTGTAACGTAACATTCCTTTATTCTTTTTTCCAAAATTATTGAAAAAGACAAAAAAAATCAAATATACCCCAAAAAGAGGAAGGGAAAAGTATTTTCTTTATTGGCAGCATAATGAGTAGCCCTTGGATAAAGCACATATGTCTGTTTGTTAGTCAAACTATGGGATGTAATATGACCTTAGGAAGTTGTTCTCGCTACATAGAGTTGTATCCTCCTCCGTTTGGTTATTCTTCCAAACATATGGAGAGTTTGTGTTGCCTCCTGCTTCGTAAATTTATGATTAATGCCATGCTGCCTAAGTCTCATCATTTGTCGTGTTGTTGTCCAAGAGAAGTTTCTACCAAGCCTGAGTCAGCCCCTCTCAATTTGTCTCTTGCCCTCATACCCGACCATCCTAAATGTCCAATCAAGTCCTTGTTCGAAATCAATGAAGCCTTCAGTCTGATCATCAAGATTATCTAGTTCATGACCGACGAGCCGTCGAAGACCTCTGGGTAGTGAAGTCGTACACTCATATTACACTCCTACTTTGAGTTTTGAAGATTTTGCAGTTGCTGCTCGAGCTCTGTAGATCTCATCTCCAGCCATCAAGCCGTATCAGCGTCTAAAAAATTGATACTCTATATGTATATCTTTTTGATTTCGAGATGTAGCTCCGCTGTGTATTGTTCGCGGCTACACTTTATATAGCTATTTGACATGGATCTACAGTGTATTTGATTGGTAGCCATGATTTTATTCTATCCCGAGCATGGGTATGCCCGCCTTGGTGAGACATTTGTTATTTTGTAGACGGCGCCTCCCGGTTCCTGGTCCGTGGGCTCACTTGTTCGACACATCAGTAAAGATTGGTAATTTATTTCGGCCATTGGATGCTCTTCTGACCTCACACATTAGGGGGCATCTGTTATAACCCTAATTTGCACCATACATGCTTACCTGGCATCAAGCCATCTCAGATCCCTTCTATGCCAAAGCACTGCTAAACAACTCTTTAAAAAACCTCTTTTATAAGGGCCCATGCGCCCGACTCCATTACTGCACGCGTATACACGCTAGCTGACCTAAAACAGCCCGCGTGTACCTACAAAAGCACGAAAAAAGAAAAGTTGTTGACGGAACACACAGCTTTGGGTGAGTTAACTGAAACTCCCGGCCATGCATGGCTGAGAGTTCGTCCAAATACCTAGCTTCTTCTAGCCTATAAAAGAAGGGTTAGGGTCATATTTGGAGGAGGAGAATAAGAGAAAAACTCTACCCAATTACACATTCCCATTGTCCCAAACCTTTAGCCATCCTTGTGGAAAGAAAGATACAAAGCAAAGAAGTTGGAGGACATTTGAAGAGGAGCCCAGGATCAGGTTCGCGGAGCAGTGGACGATCTCGACATTGTAAGTTGATTCATTAAAGTTAATAATAAAGAAATGTTTTTCCCGTCCCACTATATGAGTTCTTCATAGTTCAGTGAATATATGTTTGAATCTCTAACCCATTAATCTGTAGAACAAATGCATGTAGAGTTTGTTGTTTGTTTTGTACGCAGTTCAGTCTTAGGAGGATAGTTGCTAGCAAGCGATCAAGCGTGAAGAAGGATCGACATCAAACATCCGAAACAAGGTATGTTCGTTTAACCATGTATTTGCTTAAAAGAAATGGGGATTAGGTCTGGGATGACAGTAGAAAGTAGGATTCTTTCGATCTTTTCTGCATGCATAATATAACCCTAAGTGCTAGTCCGTAGGGGGATTTCCCACCACAATAGAATTGGCGACCATACTGGGGAAGTCTCTAGGGTTCCTGGAAATATTTTTGGGTAGTTTTAAAAGACTGGTTTTCTTTCCTGATTTTTTAAGTTTCTGCAAAGTCTGGGCTAACAGAGAGTTTCGTCTTCCATACCAGCTATCTCTGTTATTTTCTTGACTGTGTTTTTTCGAGACCCACAGAGGTACACGCGGCCTGCATAAGGTCTACACGCGTGTACGCGTGCCCTACTTTCTTACATCCCGCGTGTAAACGCTAGATGAAGAAGTAACAGTAGCGTGTAGATTCCAGAAAATTTTTGAGGCAGTCATCCTCTTCCCTGTCAGAATCAGTCATTCTCAGGGGTTTTCTGGAACTCTTTCTAGTCTTGGTTGTTTGCAGTCTCATCTCAGATTGGTTTGTTTTACGAATTTTTTCCTTACATTGTTTTCTTTTTTTTTTCTGTTAAAAAGAGTGTCTAAAGCCTTCAAGAGATCTTGGTTCTCAATATCAATGGTCTCTTCCTGGTTTGGATTGTCTATTTTTATTTGTTTCAGAGTTTTAGAGATACACGCAGCCTGTATAAGGCCAGCACACGTGTACACGCCCTCTGGCTCTACACAGCTCGCGTGCACACGCATGCTGTTGAATTGTCAGTAGTGTGCTTGTGCAGAATAGTTTTTGTTGAGGGTGAGGCAGTGATCCTTTCCCTTGACAAGAGTTATACCTCTCAGGTTTTTGAATCTCTGTCCTAGGAGTCAGAAGCTTAGGGTTGATCTTAGCCTTAGCTTTCTTTTCTCAGTTAAAAGTTGTCATCAAAAATTTTCTTTAGGGTTTTTAAACAAGTGTGAGAGTCCATTTTTAAGTTGCTAGTGTGTGATTTCTTGAAGTGATTCTTTATGATCTGCGATTAGGCCAAAAATTTTTTCTTGGATTTTGACTTGTTGATAATTTTGCTTTTTACTTTGTTAGCATTCAAATAAAAATTAAAAAAATCTTTCATTTTCTTGTTTGGTTGAAAAGTGTTGTTTTGCATAAGTAACCAGGGAAAATTCTTTGCTTTCTTAAGTTCTTGATAGTTTACTTAGATCGTAAGTAGCTCGTAGTCGAATGAAATCTTGCTTTAAGTTTGTTGTTCAAAAGATCTTAGAAAATTCTTTAAAAAAAAAATTGAAAAGTTGTTGAAAATTTGCGTTAAGTGAAGATTTTTGTTTCCAACTTTCTGTTCATTTTTACTTTCGTCTTTCAAACATCATTAGTTTCACTTTCATACCCTTTGACATAAGACAAGCCATAAAATTAACGCTAAATCTAAAATTTATTAGACTTTTATGTTTGTAGGGTTAACCAATTAGTTCTAGATTAGGGCCTTGGATTAGGTTGGAGAGGAAACTCTTCAAGGCCATTACAATCAAACATTGGAGTCTGAGTCAGGCAGTGTCCAAGTCCAATATCGTGAAAGTTATCCGGGACCCCCCTCTAATAAAGGGGATAAACACGAGGTCGCGTGCGGAAAGCTAGCGGAGATAACCCCTCCAAAGTTGGATCGATCGTAGTGGAGAACACATATAGAGGGCTTGTCTTGGGATTCCGTCGATTGCATTTGCCACGGAGCTCCGTGCGTCTCGAATCCGTTCAAGGTCCTCAGTTGTCTTCCGGACCACTTGCTTTCGATACCCTTGACAGGTTTCGGGCTCGATACCCTGCTCATTGTGGTCTACTCGACTTTCGACTGTACCCGCCTGGTGACTGTTCGCGCGTTGGCAACCTAGTTGCCTGTCTTTTTTAGGGACATACACAAGTGACCACGGGGGTATACCACAGTACCTAGCACAAACATCGAGCCACACTTTGCAGAGTATACCCGGAGGGTGCTTCCGTTTTCGAGTTGCACTTGCACTAGTAAGTTGCTCTAGTGTTGGTTGTTGTAACTGCTCTTCCAATTAATTTAGTGTTTGCATGTCTTATCTTTTAGGGACTTTTTTAGTGTGTTGTTTTTGAACGGTTAGACTACCCTAGTGTGTCTTTGATCTTCTCACACAGTGGAGGATCACGAGCTCCGACGGTCACGAAGACTTCAAGGCCTATCCCCGGTTACACTGGAGCCACCCTCGCCACCACTAAGGCGAAAGCTAGACCAACAAGGGTCTTTTGAAGCGACCGGGTCACACGAAGTTGTGCCCGACCAACATCCAGAGGAATCAACTGTCTTAGACTTTGAAGCGCACGCTCTTGGTCCACCTGAAACCACCATCACTAATCTTTCGGCACCCACCATCGTACCGATTCATCCTTACGAGTGTTAGACAGTGTCGCACACAGCAATGGAAACAAATGTTGTTACTCCTTCTGGGAATTCTTTAATTCCCACTACGGTTGTCACCACAGGAGAGTTTCCACCTCCTAACCCACCGTCACCGGTCCGAGCCACCATGGTCTCGACTGCCTCTACATCGCACAGTGGTTCGATCCCGTTTCTGGCGGCGGCCACAACCCCTTTCACACCAAGTGCGACAGGCCCTCCGTTCTCATACGGGATGCCTAGTTCAGGTACAAGTCCTGTACTTTCCTACTCCATTACACAGACTTCAAGTCTGGGGGCAGGGAGCTTTAACGCTCCTCTCCAAGGACACATGGGGGGCACTCCTGCTCCTTTTAACGCTTTCCCTTAGGGTAGAGGTCGTATACCTCCTTCGTCCCCTTCCCTCGTTGGCACGCATCAGCAATCCGCCGGGCCACCTGCACACCATAGTTTACTTGGAGCGGGGAGTCAAGGACCACCTTCGCATAATATGCCGGTAGGTTCGACACTGTTTTCTTTGTTCGGTGCGTTTGGTAACAACACCTTCTCGTCAACTACTTTCCCAACTGGGGGCAACCCCATTTTCGGACAACCTATTCCAATGTAGGGTACTATATCTGCACAGGGGGCACACCCAGGAACTTCTTCCGCATAAGGGCCTTGGAATTCTTGGCAAGGATCAGTTCCCTCGTCAGGAATGCCGATCTGGGGTAATTCTTTTCACAATCAATGGAACCCTGGACAAAGCACTATGCCTATCCCCACGGGACCGACATGGGGCAATCCTTCCCAAAGTCCTTCGAATGTAATGCATACCCAACCATCTATGTCCTGTTTTGGAAATCAACCGATGATGTCTCCTCACACGCAAAATCCATACGCTGGCCATGGCCATGGTTTTTACCCGAACCCAGGCCAACAGTCAAACTTTTCCTGGCAACCTAATGCCAGCCAAACTCGAGGCCCCTTTTTCCCAGGTTATCACCAACAACCCAAACTACCCTTCCTGGCAACCTTGCATTTGCCAGACTTGACAAGGTTGTTGAATGACCCAATCTGTCGCGATCCGCGTTGGCCTCCTATGCCGACGAAGTTGCCTTCGGACATCCCAAAGTTCGAAGCCAAGCCTAACGAAGATCCAGGAGATCATGTGACTACTTTCCATCTTTGGTGTTCATCTAACTCATTGAAAGACGACTCCGTACAGTTGCGATTGTTTCAACGTACTCTCATTGGGAGTGCCGCGAAATGGTACATTGAGCTCAATCGCTCAAGATACTTTTCCTTCGGCGAACTAGCAATGACTTTCCTAAACCATTTCCAGTTACCTGTGAGATACGACGCTGGTACCGAATTGTTGGCCAATTTCTCACAAACAAAAGCAGACCATATCTCTGATCACATTCGAGAATGGAGACGCCGAAAGAGTTTAATTAAGGTACCAGTCCCACCAGCATTCCTGCTCGAGTGGTTTCTTAAGTCTTTGGTCCCATAGTTGTCCAAAGACGTCACGACGTCGGGAGTATTTTCCGAAGAAGACGTCATCATGAGAGCTCAACAACTTGAGCTCTCANGTAGAAGACGTCATCATGAGAGCTCAACAACTTGAGCTAATCTATTCTCAGTCCAGTTTATTATACGAGATCTTGCCAGACTTTACAGAAACTTCAAAAAACAAGAAAGAAAACCAGTCTTTTAAAACTACCCAAAAATATTCTCAGGAACCCTAGAGACTTCCCCAGTATGGTCGCCAATTCTGTAACTTTGGGAGGAAGTATGATCTATGATGAAGATCTTCCCAGGGTTTGTCCGGACTAGTCATTGCTTCAATTATAGCTTCATCAAAGGGCAAGACTAAGTCTAATGAATCGGTGTCAGCGAGAGAACCTTGAGCCCAGATAGGCTCTAGAAGCGGATCTAACTCTTGTGCAGGAGTTGCATCTGGGTTGATTGAAGCTTGTTGGACTAAAGAGTATGCTACTTCAGCTGCGGACAAGGGCATGGACATCCCCGGGTGCTCTATCCCATCCATCGTAGTCGATGGGGAAGGTAGTATCCACAAATTGTTGAAGTAAGTCGTGCGCAACGACGAAACTTGAAAAATCTCAACCCTATGGTGACTAGATATAAACTTGATATCGCCTTGAGGGGGCGAGTAATCGAAGGTACCCATCAAAGATGGGCACAAACCAACCCCTCCATTGACCACACCTGATTGCGGATTATCAATTATCGAGACCGTGGATGCCCCCAATGAAGGGTCAGGTCTGGAGAAAGACAATTGATCGATGGTCACAATCTGGCCCTCATGTGGAAACAACAAGACCCGGAAAACTGTAGCAACGACAACTTGCATGGCATAAGTCCAACTCCTCCCTAACAAGAGGTTATAGTCGAGGGGCGCATCGACTACCTCTACCTCGACACACACGATCTTCCCTCCTAACTGCACTGGGAAAGACGGAATGATACCATGTGGTCGGAACGAATGATCGTCGGAAGCAGTAAAAAGAGTAGGTGACGGAGACAAAACAGGCTGGCCAACGGCTTTCCAACATTCCAACGACATAACGCATGTCGAGGCGGCCTCATCAACCACCGTTCGGAAGATATTCCGAGTAAAAGTTTTCGTGGGATAAGCCACTACTATCTGAAACGCTACGTGTTAAGGCAGACGAGGTTTTAGGTCAGTTGCATCCAGCATGATTGTACCCGGATTACAAGTCTCGGTAGATCCTTAAGCAATTAACAAGGCTTTCCTTTGGGAAGGGCAGCTTTGGAGGACCTCCAAAGCGGACATCGCACAAGGGGTTTGTGATAAATCTTCTACCACGGAATAATTCTGGGTGACCCTTGCATTTGGGTTGTGAGAAGCTTTTTTGAACACACCTTTTGGGATGTGTGTCATTGTTTCGCCCAACGTCTTCTCAATCTGTAGAGGAAGAGATGGGAATTCGGCTTCTTTGCCCTTCTCGGAAGTGCTTGGTTGACTATAGTCATGCACTCTAGTCGATATAAAAGCATCACCCTTCACCATATAAACGTTCGCGGATGCAGGGTTGTTCGAAAACGGAGAGGGTCCTCGGCTACCCCCTTCTGTGTTTACAGAGGCTTGTGTTAGATTTTGCCCATGTTGAAATGGATTGGTTAACACAGCATGTTGTTGTTGCGTCACAAACTTTTGGGCTTCTGCAAGCCAAGGACATAGATGGGTCGAGTGGTCTACCGCGCACAAATTGCATGGATACCTCGCCTTTCGTTTCTCGGTGTTGTCCCCACCAACATTATCGGTAGGTTTTTTATCTCCCTTACCCTTCTTTCGTTGTTTTTTCTTTCCTTCAGACTGCTGGGTGGCCTTTGGATTAGTCGATTGCACTGTGTACATCCGACGTTTTGGTAGGGGGAGCAGCCAAAGTAGTAGTTTGGCTGTACCTGAAGTCTATGAAGTGGAGTAGGAAAGTACAGGACTTGTACCTGAACCAGGCATCCTGTATGAGAACGGAGGGTCTGTCGCACTTGGTGTGAAAGGGGTTGTGGCCGCCGCCAGAGATGAGATCGGACCACTGTGCGATGTAGAGGCGGTCGAGACCATGGTGGCTCGGACCGGTGACGGTGGGTTAAGAGGTGGAAACTCTCCTGTGGTGACAATCGTAGTGGGAATTGAAGAATTCCCAGAAGGAATAACAGCATTTGTTTCCATTGCTGCGGACGACACTGTCTGGCACTCGTAAGGATGAATCGGTACGATGGTGGGTGCCGAAAGATCAGTGATGGAGGTTTCAACCAGACCAAAAGCTTTCGCTCCAAGGTCTAAAACGGTCGATTCCTCTAGATGTTGGTGGGACACAATTTGTTCTGACCCAGTCGCTTCAAAAGACCCTTGTTGGTCTAGATTTCGCCTTAATGGTGGTGGGGGTGGCTCCAGTGTAACTGGCGACAGGCCAAAAAGCCTTCGTGATCGGCGAAGCTCGTGATCCTCCACTGTGTGAGAAGATCAAAGACACACTAGAGTAGTCTAACCGTTCAAAAACAACACACACTAAAAAAGTCCCTATAAGATAGGACAGGCAAACACTAAATTAATTGGAAGAACAATTACAACAACCAACACTAGAGCAACTTACCGGTGCAAGTGCAACTCGAAAACGAAAGCACTCTCCGGGTATACTCTGCAAAGTGTGGCCCGATGTCTGTCCTAGGTACTGCGGTATACCCCCGCAGTCACCTGTGTATGTCCCTAAAAAAGATAAGCAACTAGGTTGCTAGCACGCGAACAGTCACCAGACGGGTTCAGTCGAAAGCCGGGTAGACCACAATGAGCAGGGTATCGAGCCCGAAACCTGTCAAGGGTATCGAAAGCAAGTGGTCCAAAAGACAACTGAAGACCTCGAACGGATTCGAGACCCACGAAGCTCCGTGGCAAATGCAATCGACGGAATCCCAAGACAAGCCCTCTATATGTGTTCTCCACTACGATCGGTCCAGCTGTGGAGGGGTTATCTCCGCTAGCTTTCCGCACACGACCTCGCGTTTATCCCCTGTGTTAGAGGGGGGTCCCGGATAACTTTCACGATACTGGACTTGGACACTCCCTAACTCAGACTCCAATGTTTGATTGTAATGACTTTGAAGAGTTTCCTCTCCAACCTAATCCAAGGCCCTAATCCTGAACTAGTTGGTTAACCCTACAAACATAAAAGTCTAATAAATTTTAGATTTAGCGTTAATTTTATGGCTTGTCTTATGTCAAAGGGTATGAAAGTGAAACTAATGATGTTTGAAAGACAAAAGTAAAAATGAACAGAAAGCTGGAAACAAAAATCTTCACTTAACGCAAATTTTCAACAACTTTTCAACAAAAAAAAAAAAAAATTTTTTAAAGAATTTTCTAAGATCTTTTGAACAACAAACTTAAAGCAGGGTTCCACTCGACTACGAGCTACTTACGATCTAAGTAAACTATCAAGAACTTAAAAAAAAAAAAACTTTTCCCTGGTTACTAATGCAAAACAACACTTTTCAACCAAACAAGAAAATGAAAGATCTTTTTTTTTTATTTGAATGCTGACAAAGCAAAAAGGAAAAATATCAACAAGTCAAAAACCAAGAAAAAACTTCTGGCCTAATCGCAGATTGCAAAGAATCACTTCAAGAAATCACACACTAGCAACTTAAAAAATGACTCTCACACTTGTCTAAAAACCCCAAAGAAAAATTTTTATGACAACTTTTAACTGAGAAAATAAAGCTAAGGCTAAGATCAACCCTAAGCTATTGATTGCTAGGACAGAGATTCAAAAACCTGAGAGGTATAACTCTTGTCAAGGGAAAGGATGATTATCTCACCCTCAACAAAAACTATCCTGCACAAGCACACTACTGACAATTCAACAGCAAGCGTCTGCACGCGAGCTGTGTAAAGCCAGAGGGCGTGTACACGCGTGCTGACATTATACAGGCCGCGTGTATCTCTAACACTCTAAAACAAATAAAAACAGACAATCCAAACCAAGAAGAGACCACTGATATTGAGAACCAGGATCTCTTGAAGGCTTACACACTCTTTTTAACAGAAACAATAAAAAAATAAAATAAAAAATAAAAACAATGTAAGGGAAAAATTCATAAAACAAACCAATCTGAGATGAGACTGCAAACAACCAAGACTAGAAAGAGTTCCAGAAAACCCCCCTGAGAATGATTGATTCTGACAGGGAAGAGGATGACTGCCTCAAAAATTTTCTGGAATCTACACGCTACTGTTACTTCTTCAGCTAGCGTTTACACGCGGGCTGTAAGAAAGTAGAGCGCGGGTACACGCATGCAGACCTTATGCAAGCTGTGTGTACCTCTGTGGGTCTCAAAAAAACACAGTCAAGCAAATAACAGAGATAGCTGGTATGGAAGACCAGACTCTTTGTTAGCTCAGACTTTGCAGTAACTTCAAAAAATAGGAAAGAAAACCAGTCTTTTAAAACTACCCTCTGCCATTCAGTTGTTGCTTGCCATTGCTCGCATAGGATAGCCCTTTAGCCTATACATGTTGCTCTCTCTAACTCCAAAGACAATTGTTTTGTTTGAGCTAGATCCTCTAGGCATGATCAACGCTTGTCCATCTCGGAATAAGACCTCATAGCCCTTCTTTTCAATTGTTGAGACTGAGAGCACACTCCTCCTGAGTTCTGGCACCCATAGCACATTTGTCACTCTCAATATGCCTCCTGACTCCATCAAGAATGGAACTATTCCAGATCCCTGCATTGCATGCTTGGTCCCTATTATCGTGCAATTTGTACTTGTCCAAAGCCCAAGACAAGTAGGGGAAATTGGCATAACAGGGTATCCCACCATTGTCACCTCAGTGAGAAATCCAACCCAAGGGAGGCATCCCTGGTGACCTAAAGGGTTGGGTAGACTAAGGTTATGGTTAAGAAATACCCCCCTCTCACTGGTCACCTAAGTCAACAAGGTCTACATCTGAGAAATTGAGGCAAAGAAGTGTAGTTTGTGTACCTGCCCAGAGCAGTAACAATACAGCATATATATAGAAAGTCCAAGTACCAAAATGATAGTAAAAACTCAAAGACAATAGACAATGTAAAATATTTGTTGGCCGATATGTAATTGCAGTAACTTAAACAGTTTACAACAGCAAATAATGATTTGTAACAGCTAGAAGAATTATCACTCAGAA
>JASDQU010946367.1:27207-39233 GCA_032191745.1 Picea mariana | reverse complement strand
TTGGTTGCAACTGCAACAAGAAGACCGAACAACATATACATCCTATAAATGAAGAAGAGAGAGAATATAGAATCCACATAAAAGGATTCCAAGGAAGAAAAAGTCCCAAAGAGAAAAAATAAGGATGAAGTATTATTGAGTGCCACATGTTCAGGGGGAGCAGCCCGAAAGAAGAAAGTTACCTTTTTCCATTAAAATCAGGGGGAGAATCCCTGCCCTTTGCCATTGATGTCAAAGGGGTGGAGAAATTGGGATCATGATGATAGGGGGAGCATGAGTGTTGCCATCAATGACAAAGGGGGAGATTGTTGGAAGATTGGTTGTTTTCATTGATGTCAACCCTAGTCATGGGTTTTGGACCCCAAGATTGATGAAGGTATTTGGACATGAAGGAAAATGCACATGCAGATACAAAACTCATGGACGTATATTGTATATCATGTTGTTTCTGGTGGTATGTGGTACGTAATGTGGATCCTCATGGTTAAGGAGAAATGAATTTTTGAAGATGACAAAGTGAATTGAAGAAGGAAGTATGTAGGCCCTGAAGATAATTAAAGAACGGAATTACAAAATAAGAAAGTGTCAGGTTGGCCCTAATGTTTAAAGGAAGTGACATAAATGGTATAAATAAATATCATTATACATTCATTTGATACACAAGTCAAATTTTAGAGGAAATCAGAAGTAAAGAAGGTCAGATTTCAAGGGAGGATGAAGTCTTTTGGTTATGTGTTCTTAGGTATGTTATTTTGAGGGCATCTTACCATTTTCACTATAATTTTTTTTCTAGAATATTCATATGGTGAAATTGCTATGGTATTTAGAAGACATATCAAGGTACCTGTGGTAAAAGTTTCAGCTCTTTATTCTCTATAATTATGGAGATAAACTCTGTGGAAGATAAGGTTTTTGACCAGTCCTGAAGTTAGTCAATAAACATGTGTTCTGGGTAAAACAATCATAACCTATTCATAGAGAATCCAAATGAAGTGGGAAAAATTGAATTGGAAATATTACGGAATGTAGTTTCTTGTTTGCAAGTTTCAAAATCTGATGTTAAATATTGAGCGCGAGGTATTATGTACAAGTTCGGTCTCTTGAATAAACCAGAATTGAACAAAGTCTACCATTCTCTCTATAACTTATTTTTGGGTGGAAGGAAGGGGCAATGATGGAGAGTTAAATCCTCTCTTGATATTTGAGGATTTTATCTTCCTCTTGGAGTTTTATCCCTCCCTTTACATTTGGAATATGTAGCTACCTTTGGAAGTCATTACTTCCTTTGAACAATAACTATTGATTATTTCTCATATATTGTGCATGGTGTATTGTGGTGTATTGGTGAAAATATTATACTATTGTTCATTACTCACTGGATATAGTTGAATGGTTTAAGTATAAGTTGAAAAAGGTTTTAAATTGTATTTGATATCGATTCACCCCCTTCTCAGTATCAACATCGGGTCCATGGGAATTTTGTTTTTTGAAAAAGGATAGGTATGACTGTGATCAAGGCGAAGACAGGAATCCAATGGGATAGAGATCAAATAATGGTGCATGAAATATCCATTTTTGTTTTACTCCTATGGAGTTATACTCTGATCTAAAGAATACTGCAGTGTTGAAAGTCCCAAATTATAAATAGGAACAAATGTGTAGTAATTTTTCAACCACAATGGAGGAGGTGAAGTTGCATGACAATAGATCTTGTTTTCTTTGTTATCGTTTCCATCCCAATGGTTAGGTTATTCAAAGTTTCTACATATAAGGGTTTTCCCTGTGCTATATCTCTCTAATATACATGTGGGGTCCAATAGTGGTACTCGACCCAATATCTCAGGGCACTAACTAAGGAGGCTAGATTTTCCCCTTAGTTGTGCTACCCGACTACCCAGGTAATAGAGAGTATCTTACCAAGTGTTTTTCTCAGTGGCACTATAACATTCAGGTGGTTGATCCATTTAGCTAAGGAGGGTTACAGGATATCTAGGTTGATCCATATATAGGTGAAGCCTAATTCACTACCACTCAAAGGGGTACCAATAGGGTTTACAAGGGTGACCAAATGTGCACTTAAGTAACACTTGTATTTTGTGCATGTATGCTTCCCCGACAGTGGATTTATGCATTGAACGACAAATTTATGTAGATTTAAGATGTTGGAATACGTATCTACCCTGGAAAAAAAATAACCCACAATTTTATGCCAAGGAAAGTGCTCTGATACCACTTGTAAGGTACCATATCTACTATACTAACTGAAAACATAAATATTGCAGAGAATAACAGTGGAACAACACAATAGATGAAACCAAAACACCAAAATAATATCCTTATTGATAGGAAACAATGTTCACTTGCCTCTTCGAGGGGAAAAAATCCAACAGAGTAGCGCTCTATTATAATAATTCTCAATACAAGACTTATCATACCCTCGACTCCTATTTATACTAAATCTATCTACCAAAAGAAAAATCTAGAGGAAGTTCTTTCTAGAAGCGAAAACTTCTATTAGGTATTCTTACATTTGACGCATTCTTTCTTATTACTAGGCCTTATTAATACGGCAAGTGTCCATGGAACTTACTCTATGGACTACGGGCGACTATTACCGTATGGAGCTTACATGGACTAAGGCTAAGATTAATGCTATGGAGCTATTGCACGGACCGGCGGTCTGCAGTCTATATGGCTAGTACTAAGGCAAGTAGTACCTTATCCTATGGAACTTAAGGCTATACCTTATGAATTCTTATTGATACCCACTAGGAAGGGTACCACTTGACCTATTATTGTTCTCGCTGAGGAGCCAATATGATGGAAGCCGGTAATTGCTTGCCTGCCTTTTTGCAAACCGATGGAGGATGCCTTCTTGTAATTGCCTCCATCCATGTTTCCTGTTATGCCTTCTGTGAACCGATGCCTTCTTGTCTTTCTGTGAACCGATAGCAGCATGGAATACCTGAAATAAATACATCGATATAAGATACTCGCATCTCTACGTGATGGGTATTTATTACATGGAAAATATATTATTCTACCTACGTGAGGGGTGTTAGTGTCCTATAATTTTCTCAAGGGTCAAAGTCTGAATCGAGTATTTGACATGTATTAGGATGTTGAAGAAAATGATGTTTGAAATGGTAATTAAGTGGTCCTAGGGATGCTTACAATCATATATAGTGTCAAACTATCAATCAATGAAATTCAACCATAAATCAGAGCCAAACAATAGAAGAAAATGTCCAAAGGAACCTTGCTCCACAAGTTCGCTACACAAGTTCGTTGCGCAAGTTCTGGAAATGACTATTTTTGTAGTCAAATTTAAACTTAGTTTTTGGATAAATGATAAGGAATATTTGAAAAATGAAAGAGGCTTTTGTTAACAACAAGCCCATTCAAAAAAATGTCTCTCAGTTTCTTCCTAGGTGTCACAATTTGGAATATTTGAATGGATCTTTATAGGATATTTTTCATATTTAAACATTTAATCATTTCCTATTTTAGTCATTATCTTTGGGCATGGATCTCGAGAAGTTGGAGAGGAATTTTCAAAAACTGAAAGATGTTTTTCTCAAGAACTGGTTCATTTAAAAAAACCTCTCAGGTTTGTATGAACTATCATGATTCTAGAGATATGATGTTATCTTTGACCCCTATTTTCCATAAAATTGATTCATATTTCCTAGCAAGCAATTCTAAACGTGTTGTTATAATTTTGTAACCAGATACAAATTTTGGATGTAGTTGAGCTCAACCTCCTGAGATTGGGGTAGAGTATTTTCTATATATATTTATAATTTTTATTGACTAAAGGGATTGGAAAGAATCGTAGAAGAGACATCTCTTTGAGCACCTGTGTAATTTTTAGTTTTAATGGAATATCAGTCAAAAGTCTAGACTTACTCTTACCAAAGATTCTTTGGTGGAAGGTTTTGATTTTTGCATCCTGTTTGTCTTTATGTATATGTTTTCTCTCATGTTTCTCCATTTGATGTTAAATTTATTTAGTATTTAGTATCAATTTTCTAATTACATAATTCATTTTCTATGCTTTGTTTTCATATTTTCTGAGTACTTTCATATGTTTTCCTCTGAAATGATTTGGAATTCATCCTATGATTGATGCTCCAAAGTCATTTGGTTCTATATTTTTGTCCCTCACCAATAATACAACAATTTTAATAACTCAAAACATCTACTATATTTTCTCTTCTTCCTTGAGAATTCCACCACAAGTCACTGATAGTTCCCATTACCTTAAAATAGACTCCATGCCTAATAGATTTTTTTCACCTCTGCATCAACCACATATTAAAACCTTATTTCCATTTCATATCTAGCCACTAAGCCTAATACACAATGAGATATCCCTCTCTTGTTAGGAAAGGCCATATTCCAAGCCCAAAGTGGTATGTGGTTACCTTTGATCTTTCCCTCCCACAACCAAGGGAAATTATGGAGTGATAGCATTTTGGCACCGTTGTCGGGGAGAGAAAGTGACATTTTCCCTCGGAGAAATGACAAATTTCAGATCTGAATACTGATGGTCAACAATAGTTATACACAGAAAGGTTGTGCATCATTCACTTGGCGACTCCATTTTCAAGAATCTAGAGTTTTGAATTTTCATGGCGACTCTAGTGTCCAAATACTCAATAGCCTAAAGAATTTCTTGGTGACTCCACTACTTCAATATGGATCACATATCTACAAGGCATGGTCCAATGAATCACTCTCACATTTCCATTTTTCTAGATCGAATGCCTTGCATACATTGACAGACTTATTTTCCAAAATTCAAAGACACAAATGGTGACGATGTTGTTCTTCATTTGGTTAAATTTCACATGCATCTGCGTAAGACGAGGGTTGAAATTCATGAAAACTACTTGATAAATATTTTTATGGTTACTTTGGAGGGAAAAGCGAGATCTTGGTATGAAGGTTTTCCACATGGTTGCTTGTACTCCCTTAAATATTTTCATTCAATATTTTTGGAGAAATACAACGAAACATATCTATATTTATCACTCGTTCAAAATTCGTGTGATCATTTTGAAAATTTCATTCAAAATTTGGAAAATGTTTATGGTGATGAATAGTTCATGGATGAAGAAATCCTTGAAGATTTGTACGAGAACCCTTTTCAGCACCAAGAAGAAATGGTATTTTCTCTCTTGGATGAAAATGAAACTGAGTAGGACTTTAGTGATGATAGTCATGTTCCATCCCATGAATATGATGAATATTTGCATCAGCCTTGCCAATCTTCTTGTGATCAGGAGTATGAGGAAAATTATTTATGTGATTGTTCAGATTGTTCATTTTCTGAATTTTTATTTCAAGAAGGAAATTGTGAAAATCACATCTATGAAATTGCATGTATAAGCACTCTAAATAGTGAAACAATTCATGATTATTACACCGTACAGTTGCAAGAAAATAGTGAAAAGGGCCACATTGTCTTAGATACCTTTGAAACTGAAGAAACTGCTCACAATTTTTTATCTCTTGAAAATACAAACCCAAGATTTCTAGACAGCCAAAATGAGATTCATGCTGATTTGCATGAAGAATTAAACATATAAGTTGTGGTTGTTCCAATTGATAAATGTCTAGAATACATAAATTTTCTTCTTGATATGGATGATAAGGAAAACAATCAATATGTTGCTCTTTGTTTTGATAAGGATCTTGAATTTGAAAAAATAGAAAAAGACCAACCAATAGTTGAAGTAAGGAAAAAAGTAAAATATGAGACTTCTATGCTTCTTTTTCCTCATCAACAAGAGTAAATTATAAATGTTGATTTTCCTTTTCGTTTTTATCAACAAGTGGTAGTTATTCATGTTATTCAAGATTCCTTTCCATTTTTGTTGGAAAAATAAGAGAAGAAGAATTTTTTGGCATTTCTGGAATCAATCAGTGGTTTTAAACAAATGAGTTTTAAAATTGGATTCAAAATGGAGTTTAAGTTGCCATTCTCTAATTATTTCTTCTTGCTTAATGAAAGTGTCATAAAAATTCAAGTAAGTGGTCACTTGCTTGATTGGTTACATTGGCATTTTCTCATCACCTGATTTGCCATATGTTTTAGAAGCCTAGAGTAGGAACCAGTGTGCAATAAGCTCATCTGGAAAGCATCTTTCCAGAAGTTTTGAGTTCAATTTTCAGCATTTTCATATTTCATCTTTCCGCATGCATAGTTTCAGTGTACAGTTTTGGTTTTTATTTTGAAAAGTGGGTTTGATTTCAGTTGGAGAAGAAAACAGGTCAGTTTGCAGGTTGGAACAACCCAATGAATGAAGGAACCTAGTCAATGGGTTATTTTTTTCCTCATAGGGAGCACAACATCCCCATTGGAGCTGATGTTAGTGCCCTATAATTTTCTCAAGGGTCAAAGTCTGAATCAAGTGTTTGACATGTATTAGGATGTTGAAGAAAATGGTGTTTGAAAGGGTAACAAACTGGTCCTAGGGATGATTATCATCATATCTAGTGTTAAAATATTAATTAGTTACCTTAATCCATCAATTAAATACAAACAATAGAATAAAATGTCAAAAGGAGCCTCCCTCCACAAGTTCTCGGCGCAAGTTCTGGAAATGACTATTTTTGCAGTCAATTTCAAAATCATTTTCTGGCCAAATGAAAAGGAATATTTGAAAACTAAAATATACTTCTGTCAAGCACAAGATCATTCATAAAAACCTCTCTCAGTTTCTTCACAGGTGTCATGGTTTGGAAGATTCGAATGGATCTTTATAGCCTAGTTTTTCAGATTTAATTATTTAATGATTTCATGTTTTAGTGATTATCTTTGGGCATGGATCCAAAGATATTGGAGAGGAATTTTCAAAGATTGGAATAATTTTTTCTCAAGAATGGGTTCTTTTACAAAAAAATATCTTAGTTTTGTAACTTCTATCATGATTCAAGAGATATGATGTTATCGTTGACCCCTATTTTCTAGAAAATTGATTCTTATTTCCTAGAAGGAAGTTCTAAATGTGTTGCTATAATTTTGTAACCAGATCCAACTTTGGAAAGTATTTGAGCTCCAAATCCTCATCTTGGGGTAGAGTGTTTTCTATATATATATTTGTAATTTTGATTGAATAAAGGGATTGGAAAAAATCGTAGAAGATACATCTCTTTGAGCACTTGGGTAATTTTGAGTTTTAATGGAATATCAGTCAAAAGTACAGAATTACTCTTACTAGAGATTCTTGTATGGAAGGTTTTGAGTTTTTTTTCCTCTTTGTCTTTAAGTATATGTTTTCTGTCATGTTTCTCCATTTGATGTTAAATTTATTTAGTATTTAACGTCAATGTTATGATTACAGAATTCATTTGCTATGCTCTATTTTCATATTTGTTGAGTAATTTCATATGTTTTCCTCTGGAATTCTTTAGAATTCATACTCTGATTGATGCTCCAAATTCATTTGGTTCTATATTTATGTCCCTCACCCATACTACATCAATTTGAATAACTAAAAACATCTACTATCTTTCGTCTTCTTCCTTGTGAATTCCACCAACAGTCATTGATAGTTCCCATTGCCTTAAAATAGACTCCATGCCCAATAGATTATTTTTCACCCCTTCAATCAACCACATATTAAAATATTATTTCCATTTCATATTTGGACACTAAGCCTAATCCAAAGTGAGAGAGACCTCTTTGGTTTGGAAACGCTAGATTCCAAGCCCAAAGTGGTATGTGGTTACCTCAGTGATTTCCCTCCCTCAACCAAGGGAAATTACGGAGTGATAAAATTTGGCCCCGTTGCTGGGGAGAGAAAGGGAAATTTTCCCTAGGATAAACGATACAGTTCAAATCTGAGTATTGATGGTGAAAAATAGTCAGACAGGTTGTACATCATTCACCTCGCAACTCCATTTTCAAGAATCTAGAGTTTAGAATTTTCATGGCGACTTCACTATCCATAGGCTCAGTAGCCTAAAGAATTTATCGGTGATTCCACTGCTTCAATATGGATCACATATCTCCAAGGTATTCTCCAATGAATCACTCTCACATTCTTCATTTTCCAAATCGAATTCCTTGCATATATTGGGAGACATATTTTCCAAAATTCAAAGACACATATCGTGACGATGCTTCTCTTCATTTGGTAAAATTTCACATGCATGTGCGTAAGTTAAGAGTTCAATTTCATGAAGACAATTTGATGAAGATGTTTATTATTACTTGGGAGGGAAAAGCGAGATCTTGGTATGAAGTATTTCCACTTGTTTTCTTGTACTCCCCTAAAGTTTTTCATTTATTATTTTATGAGAAATACAACAAAACCTATCTGTATATATCACTAGTTAAAATTTGTTGTCATCATTTTAAAATTTTCATTTCAAATTTGGAAAATTTTTATGGCAATGAAGAGTTCATGGATGAAAAAATCCTTGAATCTTTGTATGAGAACCATTTTCATCACCAAGAATAAATGGTAGTTTCTCTCTTGGATGAAAATGAACCGAGCAGAACATTAGTGACGACAATCATGTTCCATCCCCTGAAAATGGTGAATATTTGCATCATCCTTCTTAGTCTTCTTGTAATCGAGAGTATGAGGAAAATTATTTATATGATTCCTCAGATTGTTGATTTTCTGAATTTTTATTTCAAGAAGGAAATTGTGAAAATCATATCTATGAAATTGCATGTAAACACTCTAGATAGTTAACCAATTCATGATTATTACACCCCACAATTGCAAGAAAATAGTGAATAAGGGCACATTGTCTTAGACACCTTTGAAACTGAAGAAACCACTCAGAATTTTTATCTCTTGAAAATACAAACCCAATATTGTTATACAACAAAAATGAGATTCATGTTGATTTGCATGAAGAATTGAACATACAAGTTGTGGTTGTTCCAATTGATAAATGTCTAGAATAGATGAATTGTCTTATTGATATGGATGATAAGGAAAATAATCAATCGACTGTTATATGGTATTAAAAGGATACTGAATTTAAAAACATAGAATAAGACCAATCGACAGTTGAAGTAATTCAAACAGTAAAATATGAAACTTCTATGTTTCTTTTTTCTCATAAAAAAGAAGCAATTATAGATGTTGAATTTCCTTTTATTTTTTATCAACAAGTGGTAGTTATTCATGTTCTTCAAGATACCTTTTCATTTTTGTTGGAAAAATTAGAGAAGAAGAATTTTTTGGCATTTCTGCAATCAGTCAGTGGTTTTAAATGCAYGAGTTTTGAAATTGKATTCAAAATGCAGTTTGAGTTTCCATTCTATAATTATTTCTTCTTGCTTAAGGAAAGTGTGAGAAGAATTCAAGTATGTAGTCACTTGATTGATTGATTACATTGGCATTTTTGCATCACGTGATTCAACATATGTTTTAGCAATGTAGAGTAGGAACTATTGTGCAATAAGTTCTCCCTGGCAAGCATCTTTCCAGAAGTTTTGAGTTCAGGTTTCAGCATTTTCAATTTTCAATTTGCAACATGCATAGTTTCAGTGTACAGTTTTGGTTTTTAGTTTGAAAAGTGGGTTTGATTTCAGTTGGAGAAGGACACAAGTCAATTTGCAATTTGGAACATCCCAATGGGTGAAGACGCCTAGTCGATGAGTTCTTTTCTTCCTCATAGAGAGGAAAATATCCCCATTAGAGTCAATGCTAGTGTCCTACAATTTTCTCAAGGGTCAAAGTCTAAATTGAGTGTTTGGCATGTATTAGGATGTTGAAGAAAATGGTGTTTGAAAGGGTAATGAAGGGGTCATAGGAATGCTTATCATCATATTGAGTGTCAAAATTTAAATCAGTTACCTTGAACCATCAATTAAATCCAAACAATAGAATAAAATGTGAAAAGGAACCTCACTCCACAAGTTTGCTATGCAAGTTCTGGAAATGATTTTTTTTGCACTCAACTTCAAACTCATTTTATGTCCAAATTAAAAGGAATATTTGAAAACTAAAAGAGGTTTTTTTCAACCACGATCCCATTCACATAACCTCTCTTAATTTATTCACACGTGTCATGTTTTGGAAGATTCGAATGGATATTTACAACCTATTTCTATATTTAAACATTTAATGATTTCCTGTTTTAGTCATTATCTTTGGGCACAGATCCCAATACACTGGAGAGGAATTTTCGAAAAATGGAAGACAATTTTCTCAAGAACTGGTTCATATATGAAACCCTCTCTTAGTTTTGTAACAACTATCATGATTCAAGAGACATGATGTTATCTTTGACCCCTATTTTCCATAAAATTGATTCCTATTCCCTAACAGGCAGTTCTAAACGTGTTGCTATAATTTTGTAGCCAAATACAACTTTGGGAAGTAGTTGAGATCGAAATCCTTAGATTGGGGTAGAGTATTTTATATATATATTTGTAATTTTGATTGACTAAAGGTATTGGAAAAATCATAGAAGATACATCTCTTTGAGCACTTGTGTAATTTTGAGTTTTAATGGAATATCGGTCAGAAGTCCATAATTACTCTTACTAGAGATTATTGTGTGGAATGTTTTTAGTTTTTTGTCCTCTTTTTATTTATGTATATGTTTTCTCTCATGTTTCTCCATTTGATGTAAATTTCTTCAGTATTTAGCATCAATGTTCTGATTACAAAATTCATTTTCTATGCTCTGTTTTCATATTTGCTTAGTACTTTCATATGTTTTCCTCTGAAATGTTTTGGAATTCATCATGTGATTGATGCTCCAAATTAATTTGGTTCTAGAATTATGTCCCTCACCCATACTACAACACTTTTAATAACTCAAAACATATACTATCTTTCTTTTGCTTCCTTGAGAATTCCACCACCAGTCATTGATAGTTCCCATTACCTTAAAAGAGACTCCATGCCTAATAGATTTTTTTTAGACTTTTCCATCAACCACATCTTAAAATCGTATTTCCATTTCAAATCTAGCCACTGAGCCTAATACATAGTGAGAGAGTTATCTCTTGTTTGGAAAATCTAGATTCAAAGCCCAAAATGCTTTTTGTTTACATCCATGGTTTCCCTCCCACATCCAAGGAAAATTACAGAGTGATAACATTTTGGCCTCGTTGCCAGGGATGGAAAATGAAATTTTCCATGGGATAAACGACAAAGTTCAGATATGAGTATTGATGGTGAACAATAGTCAGACATAGAAAGGTTGTGCATCATCAACCTGGAAACTCCATTTTCAAGAATTTAGAGTTCATAATTTTCATGTCGAATCCATTGTCCAAAGACTAAGTAGACTAAAGAATTTTTTGGTGACTCCACTGCTTCAATATGGATCACATATCTGCAAGGTATACTCCAATGAATCACTCTCACATTCATGGTTTTCCAAATCAAATGCCTTGCATATATTGGTAGACTTATTTTCCAAAATTCAAAGACACATATGGTGACGATGTTGCTCTTCATTTGGCTAAATTTCACATGCATGTGCATAAGATGAGGGTTCAATTTCATGAAGACTACTTGATGAAGATGTTTATGGTTACTTTGAAGGGAAAAACGAGGTCTTGGTATGAAGGTTAGCCATATTGTTTCTTGTACTCCGCTAAATATTTTCATTTAATATTTTTTGAGAAATAAAATGAAACTTATTCATCTTTATCACTCGTTCAAAATTGTTGTGATCATTTTGAAAATTTCATACAAAATTTGGAAAATGTTTATGGTGATGAAGAGTTCATGGATGAAGAAATCCTTGAATCTTTGTACAAGAACCCTTTTCAACACCAAGAATAAATGGTAGTTTCTCTCTTGGATGAAAATGAAACTAATCAGGACTTTAGTGGTGACAGTCATGTTCCATCCCCTGAAAATGATGAAGATTTCCATCATCCTTTTCAGTCTTCTTGTGATCAAGAGTATGAGGAAAATTATTTATATGATTCTTTAGATTGTTCATTTTCTAAATTTTTATTTCAAGAAGGAAATTCTAAAAACCATATCTATGAAATTGCATGTATAAACACTCTAGACAGTGAACCAATT